>JAQQSW010000719.1:0-30548 GCA_028646575.1 Pseudocheirus occidentalis
TGACCTCCCTTCCTTTGTCTAACTTGCTGATAAAGAAAAAAGAATGTGATTTATAAACAATCACTAATATCACTTATTCCAGTCAAGTATTCCAATCAGGTGCTCACATATAAGATGGGCTACTTAAACAATATTTTAAAATTTATCAATGTCTTGGGAAAAGGGCAGTAATATAAGAAAAAATAATTTACTTAAAAGCTCTCTTAAATGCTGTGACAGATATAAACATATTCAGAATATTTCATATCAGTATTTTCATTTTTAAGGCCCATTGAGTCTCTAACTTCTCATGATCCTTGATTGTTCCCTTCTAGACTAGAAAAGAAACACATTCCATTTCCCCTTATTGCCAATATAAAATTACACAATTTAAAAGGACTAAAATGTAATTAAATTCTTTTTTAATCAATAATAAATTTTGCTTAAAATAAAACAAAGATAAGGAAAAACAATATCAGATTTTTAGATTTTAGCAGACTTGTGGTAGGACTAGTATCCTAAGTCATCCACCCCTTCACCCACGTAAGTTAAACTAAAATCCTTAAAAAATATATATTAAAACTGGTTTAATAAGCTCCAGAAACTGAATATCAAGCAATTAACATGGCTTTCTGGTTCCTCAGGTACAAAACGGTCAAGACAGTAAAGTCTGGTGGCACTCCCTTGGACCTCTGACCTTAGACTCACAGGAGGAACAACACTATACAGGAGGCACGCAGTCAGCTGAATTGAGAATATATCCTAATACTGACACCCCTTCCTTGCTCACTATGTCTTCTTTCTAGGGCTAAGCAAATGTCCTTTGCTTAATGGTTAGACAGACTATAAGTGTCTTGGAAAGTTGACAGTAATTTAAAGATAAAAAAATCATCAAAAATATTATTTTCCTAAAAATAAAAAAGAAAGGCTCTACATCAAAATGGACTTGGTCGGAGACAAGAAAGTCTGTGTTCAAATCCCATCTGTGACCCTTAATAACAGTGTGATCATGAACAAATCTAATAAAACTATTAAAGCCTCTTTGAAATTTGCCTCTATTATATATCCATAACTCTCCTTTTACATCAACTTAATATGGAAAAGAAATGAATATGGTCTTCAAAATTCAATACCTCTTCCATATGAATATTATGATTATAAATTATTACAATGATTATGATTATAAATGATGTTTTCTCCAGAATTTTCCAAACATTAAAAGTAAACTGACTGATTTTTAAGTCTTTGAGGTTTTTTTTATTTTCTTTTTCATTTCTAATAAACAGTCAACTATCACTTTTCTACCCCTTAAGAACTTCTGTCTTCTTATGATATCCACTTATATATTTTTTTCTATTCATGAGTATTAAAAAAAATAGTTCTGGTCTCACAGATAGTTCGAATGAATTCTTTATTCATTTGATAGCATTGTTATTTGATACTGTTTTGAAAGTCAATGTTACGGTTCTTGGAATCAGTTCTCAAAGTATGTATGACATAGGTAATATCTACAGTCACTCAAAAAGGATGAGACTAGACATCCTCTAGGCTAAAAACAAGAAGCTGGTCAATGCAGGGATTTGTTTTGCTTCATTATGCATATCAATTATAAGGATTCTGCTTTGATTTTCAGTGAGGACAGGGAGAATGGGAGGATGAGAAAATTAATGCTTATTTACTTTTTTTACAAAAGGAAAATTAGTCACATCAAAAATTTGCCTTGTCCAATAGGAAAATTATTGACATAATCAGTAAATAAATATAATAAATAAATGTTGAATAGCATTACAGAAAGCAATTAACAAAACAGAAATGAAAAGTAGGAGATAAGGATGAATCATATTTGAGGTGGAAAAATACAATTTTTAATGATCTTAAGTCACAAAAGCCTATTTTTTTGAACACTAAAATTCAGTTATATATCCTCAAAGCTGGAAGGAATCATAAAAGATATCTATTCCAGACCTATTGTTTGACTGTTAAGGAAATCAGGTCCAGAGAAAATGTTATTTATCCAAAGTCACTCAAGGAAAAAATGTCAGAGACTCAGGTCCTCTGACTCTAAATGCAGCTTTCTTTCCATTGCACCACAATGCTCCTTGAGTTCTCATTGAATGTGAATATTGGACTATGCTTGATTTCAGGAGGATAATAATTTCAAGTTTCAGATGATTCAGATGGCAATTGGAGGACACATGGTTTAATGATGACATAACATAGGAAGTTGTATAAGATAAATCACTGAAGACATGATTGACTAGAAATGCGCAAGAGTCAGTTATCCAGCAAGACCATCAAAGATGGACAGAACACAATTTAATAAAGCTTAAACCAAAAATGGAGTATGTTTCAACTACTCCAAAGAGAGCAGATGGAGAAAACAAAGCACAACTGACAAGAATCACAAGGAATAAAAAGGAGTGTATAGGTTCCAGTCTTCATCTATGGAGAGAGATTACCCATAATGCTCTTGTCACAGGTTCATAGACACATCTATTTGTTATTATTAAACATGTATTCTGAAGCCCCCTATAATAAATAAAAAGAGGGTTCCATACAGAACTACCTCATGCTTCTGTCTTAAATAAGGGTTAGAGCCTCCAGCACACAACTGTAAAAGGTTGTTTAGTTGGGCAGCCATTTCTCTAGTATTATGTACAAACTTTTTTCCATCATTAATACATATTCATAATTCATATTCATCTTCCAAATAGCTACTGAGATGATTTTCATAAAGTTCAAGCCTGCTTCTGTTATTACTCTAATCAGTATACTCTAGGATCTCCCTCTCACATCTAAGATCAAATATAAGCTTGACTGGTTAAGTTTTAAAGCCTTTATCAACCTGACCCCAGCATACTTTCCAATTTGATTTTATATAATTGTCCTTCCTGATTCTTCAGTTTAGTCAAAACTACCTTCTTGCTGTTTCTCACATATGATGCTGTAGCTCCTCTTTTTGTGTTTTTGCACTGACTGATCTTTTGTGATTAGAATGAACTCTTTCCTCACCTTCCATCTTAGAATCCTGTATTTCTTTCAAAACTGATGAAATGAGACCTGCTACATAAAGCCTTCCTGATGTTCCCATTACCCCACCCCCGCCCCAACTGCTAGTCCTACACCCCCCCAAAGAACTTCTGTTGATTTGGTATATAGTTTGTATATATGTCTTTATACCTGTCTCAATAGCATTAAACTGTTTCAACTTTGTCTTTCCATACCCAACACCTAGCAAAACGACTAACATATGGAGGTCTTAAGAAATGCTTGTTAATTGATTGACTGACTCTAAAAATACACACACACACACACACACACACACACACACACACATACACACACACCTGTAGGTGACATAGTAGAAAGAGGCCTGTGCCTAGAATGAAGAAGAGCTGAATTCAAATTTGATCAGACACCTACAAGTTGTATGACTCTGGGCAAATCACTTAACTTCTTTTTGCCTCAGTGTGTTCCCATGTAAAAGGGTGACAATAATAGCATGTACCTCCAAGGGTTGTTGTGAGGATCACATGAAATAATAATTAGAAAGAGCTTAGCACAGTGGCTGGCAATAGCAGGTGCCAAAGAAATGTTAGCTATGATTGTTACTAACATTATTATTATTACATACAGAATAAGAGGGTCACTTTTTATCTGTTAGACAGCCATGTTGAAGGGAAAATAGCTGAAGATGGTGAACAAATCCAAGAAAAGTTGAAAATAGAATGCCATTGTCTTTGAGATTTTAAAGGGAACACTTTCCCTTGCCTTGATGACATTTGAGGAAAAAAAAATATCCCACTTATGTCCTAAGGGAAGGGCACAGGTGATGAGAGCAACGAGCTTCCTTTAAATGCTTTTTTTCCCTCTCTCTCTCTGGACAACATTTGGATGTTACATCTGCCACTGACATTTGCAGTTCCACATTGCTTTTTGACCCCCAACTGTTTCTGGAACCCCACACAGGCCTACTGGCCAAGAACACCTTTTGCCCTCTGAATCTAGCACAGCGGTTGCCATCTTCCTCTGATGTGCGGCTCCCGGCAACCATCCATGCCTCAAGGCCTCCAGACTGGTTCCCGGCAATGCTTTCTACCTGGGGCTACACCTGAAGCCCATATGGAGGCTTCAGCTGCTGCTCCATATAGGGGCCTGCTGACTGCAAGGCTTGGACCAGATGGAACATATGATACCAATGCTATGCGGGCTGACTACGCTCTGTTGGGGATTTCGTCTGTGAAAAATGGCCAACTAGAAACATTTAAATAATAATAACACAACACATGTTGGTTTTTTTCCCAAGAAAAAAAATACTTTCTGTGTAAAACAAACATGAAAAAATTGTTTGGAAGTATGGGATAATTTGAGCAGAAATAAATAGTTTAGAAAATATTTTTGCTCTCTTAATTCCCTCTTCAGCTCCTGAACTTTACCCTCTCTCTTGGGAAATGTCTATTTCTATTCTTTATACTCCTAGTAATTTAAGTTGTTCAGTGTAGAGCTGGAAGGAATATTAGGAATCATATCACTCGATTGTCTGTCTTCTGGACTAAGACTAAGGATGCTATTTTACATATAGCTTAATTATTGTTTTTGTTTGATATGTAATTTTAAAAATAACATTTGTTTTCAATAAAATCATTATTTTTAGAGAAATTATCTGTTGCTTCACCTTCATTTTCCAAGTGGAGAAGCATTTATGGACTACAAGATAGGAGAGACAACTTTCCCAAGGTCATATAAGTTTGAAAGCATTTATTTTTAATTTCTAGCCTAATCCTTTGACAGTCCAGTGTTCTTCTTACTGTAACACATTTCTTCTTGGTTCTACTCTTTCTTAAGCTTCATATGCTTTCATTCAGATATTGTCTTTAATACTTGTGACCTAAACTAGCTCCAAACTACCATCTTAGATGGTCAACAAACATTTATTAAGCATCTACAATGTAAGCCCTGGTGATACAAAGAAAGTCAAAGTAGAGAGTCCCTGTACTCAAGGAATCTGCAGTCTAATGAGAAGAGAGAATATGAAAACAATAATGTACAAATAAAATATATGCAAGATTGGAGATCATCAATAATAAAAAAGGCATTAGCATTAAGGAGGACTGGAAAAGACCTTGCACAAGGTGGAATTTTAGATGAGACTTGAAGAAAGCTAGAAGATGGAGGAGATAAGAAACAAGAACATTCTGGCAGAGGGAGAGGTAGAATAACAGCTAAGAGAATTTCAAATTATATGAAAAATATGAAGTTAGTGAATTTGTGGACTGTGACAAGATCAAAGTCATGAACATCTCCATGTGTAGTTAAGTTTGGGTGGAAAAGTAAATCATATGAAATGAGTTAATTGGAGAATTTGGAGGCTAGACTGTTCTGAGGGAATATCAATATTTTTGTTGAAGAAAGACTGTGAACTCATTGAGGAAAGGAGTGTCCTAGATACTGGCAAACATTTGCTACCAGAATTTTGATTATGTAGTTAATACAAATAAATAAAAACAGTTTGCACAACTCTATTTGCTGTGACAAAGAATTGGAAACTCATGGGATACCCGTCAATTGGGTAATGGCTAAACAAGTTCTGGTATGCGATTGTGATAGAATACTGCGGTGCTATAAAAGATAATCAAAGAAAATGGTTTCAGAAAAACCTAGAAAGGCTTATATGAACTGATGCAAAGTGAACAGAACTAGAAGGCTGTACACAGTAACAGCAATATTGTAACAATAACCAATTATGAAAGAATTAGCTACTCTGATCAATACAATTATCTATAAAAATTTCAAAGGGCTCATGATGAAAAAAAAATACTTTCCACCTCCAGAGAGAGAACTGATAAACCAGGAGTAAATATTGAAGCTTTTTTTTGCTTTCTTCATTTTGCTTGCTTTTCCTCCCCACAGCATGGCTAATGTGGAAATATTTCATATGACTTCATATATAAAATGTTTATTACATTTCTTGCCTTATTGATATGTATAGAATGGCTAAAAGGAGGGAAAGAATTTGAAACTGAGAATAAAAATAAAAAACATTTAAAAATAACAAAACTACCTACCCAGGGTCACAGAGCTAGAAAATGCCAGAGGCCAGATTTTAACTCAGGTGTTCCTATCTCCAGGCTCAGTGTTCTGTCCATTGTGCCATCTAACTGCCTTAAGTGAACCTTAAAGGAAGAGAGGATATTGAGTGGCAGGGGCAGAGGGAGAACCTGGACACTGCAATAGGGAAGAAAGAGTATTCCAACCCCCCTACCTTGAGTCAATGAAATGAGTGGAGCGCAAACAGTGCTGGAAATATTGGTGAGGAAGGCTATGTCAACAGGATATTCGGTCAGTCAGAAAATGTGAGGAATGGGAAAGGACAAGAGATGTGATGAAAGCAAGTTTGTTACCTGTGGAACAGGCTTTCCAGAGAATACAGGGGAACAATTGGGTGACTTTAGAGTGAGACATGGGCAGGTGGGTGCAGAGAATGCGGGGAATAGGAATAAGGGAGTAGGTAGTAGGGGATCAATACAGGATTTAATGGTAACACATAGGGGTTCAGAATCACTGAGGAGAGTTTATGACTGCATGGAAGTTTGTTATACATTGAGGAATATGTTCAGAGAGAAGTCTGGCCTAACATAGAGTCCTCTAAAGGAATAAGGCATCTTAAGAGAGAAGACCAATTTGGGGAGCTAATACAATGGCCTTTCTCACTTTCCCCTGAAGTCAGGAGATTAGTGTGTGACAGGATGCTAGTATTCATTGCATGGAGTTTTTCCTCTTCCCCAGAAAGCAGAATACTAGGTAGGAGCCCTTCATTGAAACTGAAAGTTTCTGCATGAGGGTCCAATAAAGTAACCAAGTTTATTTTGAAGCTAGATTCCTTGCCACTATTATAAGAAAGAAGTTAATGTATTTAAACTTGGTGACATCCAGGAACAACCCACAAACAGCTAGGAGCAAGGTTCCTGTTTACAGAGCATTATTGCTTAGCCCCCCTGTAAAAGGTAATCTTTAAACAGCCTTACCTCTTACCTGATTAGTTTAAAATGTCAAGGTTCTGCCTTACTGGTCTGTGAAAATCTTTGGCACAATAGTGATTTATGTTCTAATTTAAATCGGTATACAATATATACATTAGCTTTTGATAGCTATCAGAAAACCAATCATTTTCTAGCTCCCTATAATTCCATGAGGTTATACACTATAATACATCTATTGCATAATGCCTGTTCGAAATTGTTTTATCCAGAAATAGGCCATGAGAGCTGAGATGTTCAAGTCACTCCTCGATACTTACAGAAACATATAGAGCTAGAAAGAACCACAGTTGTTGCCTGTTCTAAGCTATTATATGAGGAAACTATCCCAGAACAATTAACTTGCCCCAAATTACACAGGAGTAAGGGTTAGGTTATTCTTAATTCAAAAGAAATCCATCAAATGCCTTAACACCCCACCAGCAGATACAAAGGCTTTGGTACTCCAAGAAATTCCCTATAAATGGCCCTTGTGCATAGTCTTTAGACAATAAGTATTTTTCAACCAAATAAATCACTCTATTTATTGTTTTTTTCTACAAAAACAAAGGGGTGTGGAGATTGCTGACTAAGTGGTTTGTAGAATTCACTTAAAATACTTCATGCTTTAATTAAAATGTACATTGATGGGTTTCATTTCCCTGAGAGCAGCACTATGGTAATAAGTCCTTAACTATTATGATCTATTTTGCCATTTCATAAAGTTCTGCAATTCGATCAAACACTTTCTCTCTCTAATCAGTAATCAGGACTTTTTGAGCTTTCTATGCATGGAGTGTAATTTGATTTCCTTCCTTTGTGGGTTGTTATACAACTTAAATGTGTAGATTTAAAATGCATATATTCAGAATCAAGGAAAGCATGGCTCTGTTTAGGTGTTACTCCATGATGAATGGGGGAAGGAGGTCATCAAGGAAGCAAACTTTAGTTAGGCATGGTTCTGAAAACCTTCCTAGCTGAAAGGGAATGACAGCAACTCTATAGTCATAGTTGAAGGGTCAAGTATAGAATGGTAGTAGAAGTTGAAGCGGAATAGAGATTCTCACCACAAATATCTCTTCACCTGTTATAAAAGGATTCCCTGTTGGCTGGGCAGCTTCCTGAAGCCTCTGGTAAACTTTCAATATTGTGGATTCGATGTCAAAAATGATCTGTAATTTCATTCATGTGTTGTTAACTAATTGGTTCTATGGGAGGGGCTGTTGCTTTTTTTATTCTGAGCTGTCACTTTAAATTTGGGTTGTGAGTGTCTTTCTTAATAGAAATCACCTGTTGGGTTTACTCCTGGTTGTGTTTGCCTCACATTGTTTTGTGCAGCCTCTGCCTGATTTAATTGTCATGAAGTGCTGGCTACAGTGCACCTGGGTTACTATGGTGCCAGAACATGTGGTTATTGGAAGCCAGAGACCTCGTGTTTGTCTTTGTCTGGGGGACAAAGCAGAGGAAAATCCATTGCTAAGGGGAAATTGCTATGTGGTTCGCTTCTTGTGTGGGTGGAGGGATGTTTTGGAGGAGAAAGGAAAGAAAATTGACTGAAGGTGAAGTAGTTGGGTTTTAAGGATTTATAGATCTTTTTAAGCATGGTGCTCTGGGCAAAGCTTGGTTTACCTTCTTATGAGCTGTCTGCAAAAGTGAACTCCATGATTGAATCTGGAAAATTCTGTGGATTCATTAAAAAAAAGTGGGGGGGGGGGGGCAATTAGACTTGAGAGAGAAATAGTCTGTTCCTAAATTATGTTTAGACTAGATTAAGAAGTGCTGAGCCCAAATCACCTGGTGTGTGTGTGTGTGTGTGTGTGTGTGTGTGTGTGTGTGTGTACATACTCTGGCTGACATCCATAAACCACTGGAGTAAAATAGACCTTGAAGATGGGGTCAGAGGTGGGAAAGGTTGTAGATTGTTCCTGGTTACATATCTGACCCCAAGCCTTCAGTATTTCTAATGTAGGTTAAATTCCTAAACCAGCTCTTCCCTAGAACCAGTGTAGGACTCCTTGCCCTTGGTTTATGAGCTTTCACCTTCAAATACTGTTTAAAGGCCTTTATCACTTAACTACAAAGTGGGGAAGTAAGTCTTTGGAATTTTCTGGTCAGTGAACCTAACTACTTGATGTCTATGTCAGGAAGTCCATAAATATTTGTTATAAGTGTATTATGTGCCAGACTTGCTGGAAATACAAAGACTGGCAAAAGATATCTCCTGCCCTAAAGGAACTTAAAATCTAATGAGGGAAGTAGTTGGTTTCCAGTGATGTCTGACTCTACAGGAGTTTTTTGTTTGTTTTTTGTTTGTTTTCGTGAAGATACTGAGGGGTTTTTGTCATTTACTTCTTCAGCTCATTTGTATAGATAAAGAAACTGAGGCAAGCAGAGTTAAGTGACTGGCTGGGGGTAACATAGCTAGCAGGTGTCTGAGACTGAAGAGGGTACCCAAAGAGGGTTAGGGTTGCCTGAGACCCCAAAATACCACACACCAGGTCCTGCCAAAAGAATTTAACTCAAATGTTCTCAGCCAAAGAAAAGTAAAGTTTATTGAAAGTTCATTAAAAGTTCACCATATGGGGCAGACTCTTAAGGAGCTAGTCTACGCTAGATCATTCTATGGCACTTTCACAGAGCAAGTCTGTGCTAGGGCAATCTGTGCTAAGCTAGTCTATGGCACTCTCACACACACACACCAGGAGGGAAGTTGGGATTCTTATATACAGAGGAATCTAGGGGTGGTCTAGAGGAGGAGTTTGGGGAGGGTCTTCAGGAGCAGTCAATGAGGTCAGGCTCCAGTAATAAGTGTGGGGAGGGTCTTCAGTAGGAGTTAATGAGGTCAATGCAGAGTGGATTGATATTTTGATGGGCTCCAGGGTGGGAAGCAGACGGCCAATGGAGGCCCTTAATGAATACTTGTTGTTCATCCTGTACTTCAGAGGACCAATGACATCACTGGTGATGTCTTGACTTGCACATGAATTGTGTTTAAGTGAGACAGAATTGCACAAAGTTATCACCCTGGTTCTATCTTCCAGAGACATTAAAGGCCAGACAAAAGTCAGGACCACTGGCAATGACCTGGGATGCAGTGGATGACCCTGGTATCTTTGATATCTGAACAAGCTCTAATAGCTCCACAGCACCTGCTTCAGCAACCTTCATGGTCTTTGGATAGAATGGTTCTCTTTGACCCATTCTGTTGGGGCAAGTCTTCACATGCTTGGGGGTAGACATCTGTTACAGGAATCTGAAGATATTCCCTGCCCCTAGACCCTTTGCTTAAGTGGCTTAAGTGGCTCTGAGAATCTTCCCTGATTTGAAAGTATACTCTGCCCCCTAATAGGCTGAATGCGGTCACTTGGAGCTTATGGCAGGAGGCTTGTTTTTCAGTAATGCCCACACCCTGTTACTTTGTAATTGGGCAGTGGGGCAAGAGGGCTGGGACATTCTCTGACACAGGAGAATGCTATATATATGCCCTGATGGGAGGTTTTGCTTTGGGCCTCACTTTAGGAAGAGTTGTGTGATTTAGCCAAATGAGACTCTGGGAAGCCGTTGAGCCCCTGGGCTTTGAAAACCCAGACATTGGTGCTTCCCTCTCTGGTAACTTTAATATGTATGGATGTGATGGTCAGATGGTTGGAAGCCTGTCTGCTGATCTGTTTCTCTGTCTGCTAGCAACTTCTGCTTGTAACTTGTGTGTGTATTCTCTGAAGTTCAGGGTGCTGACTTTTTCCCCTGAACTAGGTGAATAATATGTGTTTGACTGATTAAAGTGAGATTGTTAACCCATCTTGAGTTGCTTTCCTTTAGAAAAGCAGATCTAGGAACCTGTGCTAGCAGCCATCCTGGCTGGGTATGCTAGGGTGCTTGCTGATACAACACCCCTCTAACTCATCAACAGATTTGAGGCCTGTTGGTTACCCTCAATCTGGTTTAGCCTATGTACTAAGGCAGTTCTACCAGAAAGGGTATGGGCACTTCACATGCTATAGCTTCTTAGAGCCCAAGGTGAGAAAATAATATAAAATAAATGCTTATTGATTAACTGACCAACCCCAGCAGGATGATAAGATTCCAGAGAGCATGATGCAGTCCAAGTGAGAAATGGTAAGATGGCTGTCGTGAACATAGAGTTTTCCACTCTCCACTCTTTGTGGGTTCAGATTTCCATCAATCACAGTCCTTCATTATTCCCCTTCCATTTCTCCTGTTACTGTTATCATAATGAAATTTTCTCTTCTATTTTCTTCTGCTATACATAAAAATCAAAAAAGTTCATTTCCCAGTCAATGCATCATTCTCTACCATCTTGAAATGGGGCAAAGGAAACTGGTGTCGGCATTCAGATCACCATGAATTTACATACCCAGAAGCTTCCTTGATCTCTCCTTTCCTTTCATTTAAGAAAGAACAAAGTGATCCTATTTGCAGTCATTTCTTGCAGATTCAGGCAAGGGTGAGGAGGGAACACTTACTAAAATGGTACTTTCCATCCTATGGCTAACAGTTGATACCTTCTTCCATATTCCCTGTGATTCAGGGGCACTGACTGCCAAGGCTAACACTCTTCTGCTAGTAATACCTGAGAAAGGCCAAGGTCACCTACTGAATCGGGCTCATCACCGATAGTCTCAACCTTTGTCTGACCACTGGACTTTAATAACTCTGGAGGAGACAGTGTAGTTGATGACTTTGACTGGCATTGCCTCACTTAAATCCAATTCATGCACAAGTCAAGACATCACCCTCCTGATGTCATTGGTCCTCTTCAAGAATGAAAAACAAACAACAACCAAAGTTCATTTGCTAAAGTTTATTGCAAGGGAAGAGAAACTATATAACCTCAAATATAATATACTAGTAAAGGGTAATAAATGGCACAGAAAAAAAAACCAGTCCTGGGCAAGGAAGAGGGTGTGGTATAGTGGAAAGTGCATTGGTTTTGGGTTCAAATGACCCGGATTCAATTTCTATTTTTGATGCTTATGAGTTGTGTGACGTTAGGCAAGATAGCTAACCTTTTTGAGCTAACCATCAGTTTCATTTTCTTTAAAATGAGGGAATAGGAGATGTCTCTGAAGTAACTTGCAGTAGGAAAACGTTACCAAAAACCTATTGGAATCCTAAAACCCCAAATGGTAATTTATGGATAAGCTATTTAATCTAGGTACAGTGGGTTTCTATGGTGACTTGATTTTTTTCTAACAAATTAGATGTCACTGAAGACAAAGGTAGGGCAGATAGGTGTCACAGTGAATAGAGCACCGGGCTTGAAATCAGGAAGACTCTACTTCATGAGTTCAAATCTGGCCTCAGACACTAACTGTGTGTGACCCTGGGCATGTCATTTAACCATGTTTGCCTCATTTCTTCCTCCATAAGATAAAATGGAGAAGGAAATAGGAAACCACTCCAGTCTCTTTGCCAAGAAAACCCTAAAAGGGCAACAAAGAGTTAGTGATGACTAAAACAACAGAAAACAATGGTATTTTTCTATTTTTCTCCCAGATCTTTCTCTATATCTAAGTCACTGTCTCTGTCTCTTTTTCTCTGTCTTCTCTCTGTGTTTCTCTTAGTCTTCATCTCTCTGTCTCTGTCTCTCTCTCCTACACACACACACATACACACACACACACACACACACACCTGTTCTACAATGATAGATTAACTTTTGGCCACTCAAAACGTCTCCTGCTTGTTTATGGCCTTTCAGTGTTGTATGTACATTTTTTTTTATTTACTAAATTTTGAAGGGGACACAAAAGACAATAACATGCATTCAGGTTTGTTTTTCTCCCATTATATGAACATTAAAAAATGCTTCTCTGAAAGTATTTCAAGACAAGCTCATTAATCACGTCATTGAAATATTATAGCAAGTAGTACCTGTGCTATTTCTGCTATAGATCTTAAGAACATTCCTA
Organism: Pseudocheirus occidentalis; assembly: GCA_028646575.1. Lineage (NCBI taxonomy): Eukaryota > Metazoa > Chordata > Mammalia > Diprotodontia > Pseudocheiridae > Pseudocheirus > Pseudocheirus occidentalis. The sequence continues at coordinate 12,929 of JAQQSW010000719.1, forward strand.
GCTGTCTCCAAGTCATGTCATCTCAAGCCCCAATTTCTGACCTAGAATTCAAGCTCTCATCTTCTGAGCATCTTCATGCTTTCAACTGTAGCTCCGAAAATAATCAAATTTCTACTATCATTCCTGGAAAGTATATGTCAATCTATAGCCCTATAACTTTAATTGCCATTCCTTCTGACTTCCATGATCAAAACACCTCCTGGTCATCACTTCACTATTTGTGTTGTCTTCCTCTATTATAATAAATATTTCCTTTGAGGTAGGGACTGCATTACTTGTCTTTGCTTCTATCTCTAGCATTTAGCATAGTGTCTTAGATATAGATAATAAGAAATATTTTCTCAGTCAGTCAGTCTTTGTGTCTTGAAATCTTTATGTCTTCCTTCCTCCACCAAATTAACTGGAGGTCAGTTTTCTATTTAACTAAAAGTTGTCAATAGAATGCTTTGGCTGAACCCCAGGGAAAAATAGACAATTCCATTTGAGAGAGGAGCAAAGTATTTAATAAGAACTATCAAACACATAGATTTTTTTGAAATGATAAAAAATAATTAATAGCATTTTTGAAATAAAGTTTTGAAAAAATACAAATCCAATATGATCTGATCTAAACTGACTGAGAAGGAAGTAATAATAACATATTAACTCTACTAGATTTTTAAACAAAGTATCATTTATCAAAGCTATATGACTTTTGATTTAAGGCAGAAAATTTATCACAAGATTAGGAAAGAAATTTTAGAAATATTCAAATGTAAATAACAGTATTATGACATACCAATGATGATAACTAATATTTATATAGTATTTTAAAGTTTGCAAAGCATTTTATGTTTGATCATCACAACAACCTTCCCTCTGAGATAGGTTCTTTTTTTATCCCCATTTTACGGATGAAATTGAGACTGTGAGAAATTAAATGATTTTGTGAAGATTACACATCTAGTAAGTGTGTGAGGTAGGATTTAATCCCAGGTCTTACTGACTCCATGTTAAGCCCTATATCCACTATGCTACTGGGGTGAGGAATGAACCACTGCTTAACCAATATTTGGAGGGGGGTAAGCACATATATCATAGAATAAAGAATTGTCTTGGTAACAAACCTTAACAATGGCATTTGGATACACTGTCAGATATCATCCTAGTCTTATGGGTATTCTCTCTACCACTGCACATTTCAACTTTTCCTTATCTTTTTGTCCTTAGTGATTGAAACTTGATTTTATCTTTGCATAAAGTTTCTGTAGAGGGTCTAGTCAATATGCTACAGGTAGGAATTTGGATTCTTTTAATACCTTGGGAATACCAATGTACCAGTCAGGTATATCTTTTGTCTCTCATTCTCTTTCCCTACATAAATGGACCACCTCCATTTTGAATCATGCATGTCCTTAATAACATATTTTAAGTTACTTCCCATACACAAGTCAGTCTACCTCCATTGTCTGTTAGGTGAACTATAATTTTGATTTTAGAAGACAAAATCAGAAACAAATGGTAAAAGTTTTGAAGAGGAATAATTTTTTTTCTTTTTTTAATAGTATTTCATTATTTTTCCCAATTACACGTTAAGATAATTTTTAGCATTCATTTTTTACAAGATTTGGAGTTCCAAATTTTTTTGGTTTTCTCCCTCCCCTTTCCCTAAAATGGTAGGGAATTTGATATAGGTTATACATGTGCTATCATGTAGAGCATAGTTCCACATATTGATCACAGTTGTAGAAAAAAAACATCAAAAGAAACAATAAAACACAGAAAAGAATGAAGTAAGTGGAAAAAAGTATTACTTGATCTGCATTCAGAGTCCATCAGTTCTTTATCTGGATGTGGGTAGCATTTTCCTTTTTGAGTCCTTTATACTTGTCTTAGATCATTGTGTTGCTGAGAAGAGCCAAGTCATTCATAGTTGATCATCATACAATGTTGCTGATGCTGTGTACAATGTTTTCCTGGTTCTGCTCATTTTAGTTTGCATCAATTTGTATCAGTTTGTCTTCCCAGTTTTTTCTGAAATCTGTCTGTTCATCATTTCTTATTCACAATACTATTCCATTACATTTATATATCACAGCTTGTTCAGCCATTCCTCAATTGATGGGTATCTCCTCAACTTCTACTATTTTGCCACCATGAATAGGACTGCTATTAATATTTTTGCACATGTAGGCCCTTTTTCCTTTTTTATGGTGTCTTTGGGATATAGATCTAGTAGTAGTATTGCTGAATCAAAGGCTATGCACAGTTTGGTTGCCCTTTAGGCATAGTTCCAAATTGCTTTCCAGAATGGTTGGAGCAGTTCACAATTCCACCAACAGTGTCCCAATTTTCCCACTTTCTCTCCAAAATTTATCATTTCCTTTTTTGTCATATTAGCTAATCTGATAGATATGATGTGGTATCTCAGAGTTGTTTTAATTTGCATTCTCTAATCAAAAGTGATTTAGAGTACCTCTTTATATGCCTATACATAGTTTTTATTTCTTCATCTAAAAACTGCCTGTTCATATCCTTTGACCATTTATCAATTAGGGAATTACTTGTATTCTTATAAATTCAGTTCTTTACATATTTGAGAAAGGAGGCCTTTATCAGAGACATTGCTGTAAAGACTTTCCCAGCTTTCTGCTTTCCTTTTAATCTTGGTTGCACCAGTTTTGTTTGTGCAAAAGTGTTTTTTTAAATTTAATATAATCTAAATGACCTATTTTATATTTTTTAATGCTCTCTATCTTTTGTTTAGTCATGAATCTGTAACTCACTTGACTTCTCCTTTAAAAATTTGGATGCCATACCAATTGGTGCATATATGTTTAGTATTGATATTACTTCATTGTCTATGGTACCTTTTAACAAGATGTAGTTTCCTTCCTTATCCCTTTAATTAGGTCTATTTTTGCCTTTGCTTAGTCTGAGATCAGGATTTCAACCTCTGCTTTTTTTTTTTCTTTACTTCATTTGAAGCATAACAGATTCTGTTCCCTGCCTATACCTTTACTCTGTGTCTGGCCCTCTTTCTTGAGGTTAGTGTTTATTTTAAACAATATATTGTAGGATTTTTACTTTTGAGCCACTTTGCTATCTGCTTCTGTTTTATGGGAGAGTTCATCCCATTTACAGTCAAAATTATGATTACTAACTGTGTATTTCCCTCCATTCTATTTTTCTTCCAGTCTGTCTTCTCTCTCCTTTCATCCTTTCCCTCTTCACCAGTGTTTAGCCTCTGTCTACCACCTCCCCCAAATTATCCTCCTGTCAGTCCCCCCCCACACACACACACTTTACTTAATTTCCTTCCCTCCTAATTATTTGTTGGGTAAGAGAGAGTTCTATATTCAACTGACTGTGTATCCTACTGCTTCTCTAAGCCAATACTGATGCAAGGTTGAAATGATATCCATCACACACGCTTCCATCTTTCCCTCTACTAGAATAGGTCTTTTGAGTCTCTTCGTGTGAAGTAATTTACCCCATTCTTCCTCTTCCTTCCTTCTGCATCCAGTGTACTCCTCTTTCACTTCCCTTAGTTATTTTTAAGTCATTCTATCAAATTCACCTTATATTCATACCCTTCCTTCTAGCTATACTATGTGTGGTACAATTTTTAAGAATTGCCAGTACCGGGGTGGCTAGGTGTCGCCGTGAATAGAGCACCAGCCCTGAAGTCAGGAGAACCTGAGTTCAAATGTGGCCTCAGACACTTGACACACTTACTAGCCATGTGACTTTGGGCAAGTCACTTAACCCCAATTGCCTTCCCCCCCAAAAAAAGAATTACCAGTACCATTTTACTATGTAGGGATATAAACAGTTCAGCTCTGTTGAATCCCTTATATTTTCTTTTACCTTTTTAGACTCCTCTTGGGTCTTGATATTAGACATGAATTTTTTGTTCAATTCTGTTCTTCTCCTTATTAAAACTTGAAGTCCTTCTATTTCATTGAATGAACATTTTTCCTTGAAGTACTATGTTAGTTTTTTCTGAGTAGATGATTCTTGGTTGTAGTCACAGCTCCTTTGCCTTCTGGAATATCATATGCCGTGACCTCTAATCCTTTAATATTGCAGGTTTTAAATCCTGTGTAAACCTGATTTTGGCTCCCTGATATTTGAATTGCTTCTTCCTGGCCACTTGCAGTATTTTTTTCCTTGACCTAATAATTCTGAAATTGAATATTATGTTCCTTGAAGTTTTTAGGATCTCTTCCCTGAAGTTATTGGTGAATTCTTTCAATGAATATTTCACCCTCTGGTTCCAGGATATCAGGCAGTTTTCCTTGATAATTTTTTGAAAGATGCTTTTCAGGTCCTTTCAGGTAGTCCAAGATTCTATCATTGTCTCTCCTGGATCCATTTTTCAGGTCAGTTGTGGTTGTTGTTTTGTTGTTGTTTTTCCCAATGAAGTATTTTCTTCTATTTTTTTCATACTTTTGAATTTCTTTGATTGATTCTTGATATCTCATATAATCATTAGCTTCCACTTACCCAATTCAAACTTTTAAGAAGCTGCTTTCCTCAGCTTTTGTGTTTCCTTTTCTACTTTTTAAGTTCTACTTTTTAAGTAGCCATTTTCTTTTTCAAGCTGTTGTCTCTTTTTTTCATAATTCTCTTGCATCAATCTCATTTCTTTTCACTATTTTTCTTCTACCTCTTTTATGTGATTTTTAATCTCCTTTATGGGTTCTTCCATAAGTTCTTTCTGGTTTTGAGACCACTTCCCATTTTTGTTTAGGACTTTGTCCACAGGTATTTTGACACTGTCTTCTTCTATTTGTCTCCTGATTTTCTATGTCACCATAACTTTCTATGGTCAGATTCTTTTGTTGTTGTTGTTGTTGTTGTTGCTGCTGTTATATTGTTTTGTTTTGTTTTGTTTTTTGCTCATCTTTTTCAGCCTTTTACCTTTCTTTTAAATTTGAGCTTTGTTCCCAAGGTGGAAGAGATAGTTTCTCAGGCTTCTTGTGTTAATGGCTACAGGCCCTAAATACTTACCTGTTGCTACACTGATGTTGCCCTGAGGCCCATGGGGAACCTTTGTGTCTGGTGCTTCACTGGGGGTGTGGGGTGGTGGGTGGATGGTGCTTTTAGAGGCCACAGGGGTCTGGCAGCTTACCTGCTATTGAGCCTGTGTCCTAGTGCCAGTATCGGGCATGTGCTGAGGTTGGTGAGGTGTTTCTGCATTTTCCCCAGGGCTACACTGAAGCACATCACAGTCTGGTCACTGGAGTTTGCCTGTGTGCCAAACACATAGAGTTTAGGAGAAATATCTAGCTCAGTGACAAGATTAAAATTCATCAGTGTCATCTATAAATTGAAAATACGTTCTTTGACAGTAACCCTAAAGTTAGAAGCTGCACAATTCTTTTTGTAAATGAAATGGAATTAGATTACTTCTCCTGAGCCCAGGTAGACCAATCTTCACACCAGGCTATGTGCACTTAATAGTTCTAAACCTAGTAGAGAAAGAGAGAGACATGAATGCTGCTGCTAAGTGTTGATCAACCTACCAGGAAAGGATGAAAAGAAAGTACTCAGAAGGTCTATAAACACATTTCCCTGCTTCTGGTCTAGTTAATTCTCGTCTCCATGCCTCAGTCCCTCTTGGGACTTAGGATCAGCATGATATCTCTTTTATTCTGAGTTCTAACCTAGGACTGAATGGAATTGTCTTCCCTTTTCAAAGAACAATTCAATTTTACATAAAGGAACCTGCCAATAAAAAGTCACTTTTAAAATATAATCTTTGGGTCCCACTTTTTTTTAATGTGCAGGGGATGAGATAGTTATTGTCTTCCCCAATCCCAATGTGAAAACCTACACTATAACAAGGCATAAAATAACACTGTATATGTTAAATAATTATGATATTGCTGAGTATGGCTAAGTAAGCAAGTTCTTAGCAAGTGAGTACTAATGCCATAAAATGCTTAATTCATTTTCTAATCCACTTAAATGCAAATAGAATCAGAAAAGAATTTATCTTTTAATCCCTAAATAGTTCATTCTAATCCTCCCCTAATTTTAGATGGGTAAGATTATAGGATCTAGACCTGGAAGGGAGATAACCTCTCTTAACTTCTTATTTTATAGCAGAATGACACAAAGGCCAAAAGAGAGTAAGAAACAATTGGGTACTAAATGGACCAAGGCAGCATCTCTGTCAAGTCTATAAGTCTACTCCTCTATTCAACAGAACTATTCATAGAACTTGTGTTCCACCACTGATTCTGAAGAACTGATACTAATTTGAAAGATCCCTTAAAGGTTCCTAAAGTGGGGATGGGCATGGTGGATGTTTAAAAATGTAATTACACATATATTGGATTAATAAGACTATCGCTGCCTTTCATCAGATATCTATTTTTTTTCCTAATCACACAACTAACCTTTTGACTTTTCTTTCTTTGCTATTTTCTCCCTTTGTTTCATTCACATTCATTGTTTTCCCAGATAATTAATAGAGGTTGTCATGCTTTAATTCTTTTTCTCATCTCTCCCCATTTTTATTTTTAACAACCCTTCCTATCAGAAATGTGCCCACTCCCTCCTGTTCTGCCTTCAATGAGACTGAGAACATCTGGTTATCATCCTCTATGTAATAACAATTCATATACTGAAAACGGTTATTGTCTCCCCTCAGCCTTGTCTTCCCCAGGCTAAATAATCCTAATCCCTTTATATTTTCCTTATAGGCTTTATTTTCCATCACTTTAATTATCTTTGTCTCTCTCCTCAAAAACCTTCTATAATTCCTTCTCATTACACTAAATCTTGTTGCCTACAACTACTCTCAATTCCCCAGAAAGTATTTGACTGAAATATAAGCAGAACCATGATGATACTAATAATAATAGTGATAATGAGCATATTTTGAAGGGATTTTTTAAAGAAGTAGGAAATAATGCTTAGAGGAATAGCTAATTGTACAGGATATTTAAAATTATCTTCCATCCTAATTTATTTTTTTTCCTTGAGGCTCAGTATCCCTGTCTCACCCAGGTTAAAAATGTAGTGTCCAGTCACAGGTCCAGTTCCAATACTGTTCTCCCTGGGGGCTCACCATACTGGTGCCAAGCTTTTTGTGAGCATTCAGTTAGTTTCAGCCCTACTGCAACTCAGAATTCCTTATTTCAAGCAATCCACAAACCTTATTGAATAATGCAAAAGGGATTACCACACCAACCTAAACTTCTTAAAAGGAAGACCTGCTGTAAAGAGAGAAAGGGAGAAAGGAGAAAAGAGTGTTATGTAGGTAGCCATCCCCAAAACAGAAAGCAGAGGCATCCCCAAAACAGAAAGCAGAGGCATCCCCAAAACAGAAAGCAGAGGCATTCCCAAAATAGAAAGCAGAGGCACTGGATAGCAGATTAGAGCAAATATTGAAATTATGTATCCTAATCTCTTTAATCAGAACATTTCTTGTACTTCCTTATAATGCTAGGTATCATTCAGTATTATGTGTCTCCACATGTACATTGGAAACTCCTTCTGGAAAATGATTGTGTCATATTTCTTTGTATCTACCAAAATACATGTTATTGTGCCTTACACATGGCCAGGGGCTCAATAAGTTTTTACTGATTGATTTATTAGTGAGTTAAGTGGTTCAGCTTTATCTTGGTATTAAATATGAAGTCTATTACTATCACTTGGACATTTGATAAACTAAAGATTAGTTTCCATAGAATTCTAGGGTCACAGAGTTGAAAATCCTTTAAAGGTCATCTATGCCAACCTGTATCTAAATGGGAATGCCCTCTGTAATATTCCTCAACTCCCATTCCTCCTATCACATGATTATTTACCCTCTATTTGATGGATAGATATTTTAATTCAGTAATATCTATTTCAAAATTAGCTTTTGAATAGATTCATTCAGCAAACAATTATTGAGTGCTTCTATTTGTGCTAATAGGCAGATACTCTATTAGACTTTGTGGGATCCTATCATGTTTACAGATGGTTCTAATTGTTAGAAAATTCTTCTTATTGAGTCAAAATCTTTCTCCCTATAAGTTCAATTCATTGGTCTCAGTTCTGAATCCTCAGGAAGGCTATAAATAGGATTAATGAGTGAAGAAATGACTAGACTCCCTCTGCATTTTCCTTCAATTTTGAGGTTGATCCTAAAATCCCTCTTCAGAAGGTAATAGGTTTTCCTCTCCCCAGGCTGACCTTCTTCCTTGATAGGTATCAAGTGCATTGAATGGCAAAGCAACTAGGTGACACTATGGATAGAGTGTTACACCTGAAGTCAGGAAGACTCATCTTCCTGAGTTCAAATCTGGCCACAGACACTTACTAGCTATGTGACCCTGGGCAAGTCAGTCACCCTGTTTGCCTCACTTCTTTATCTGTAAAACGAGCTGGGGAAGGAAATGGCAAACCACTCCAATTCCTTTGTCAAGAAAACCCCAAATGAGGTCATGAAGAGACAGACGTGACTTAAAGGATTGAACAACAACAAAGGGTGAATGGTTCAAGCTGGGCTCTGTGACCCCAGCTTTGCTTAATTCTTTGATTCTGAGATATTGGCTTAGTTACATGGTTTTTTATGTTTTGTTTATCTTTGGTCTTTTTTCCATCTCATCATCAACCTTACAGACTCTTCTGTTTACCTTAAAGCTTCTCAATGAACTTCCACAATGTGGCACCTAGAACAATCATATTCCAAAAGTGGCCTGGCTAGGCCATTAACAGTAGTACTGCTATTCCAAAAGGGTTTGAAAGCTTTAGGGAAACATTCCTGTTCCCCCTCCCATGGATGGTTAAGTGTCAATGGCACTGCTGTTTCTGCTTACAATGATCACATTCCCCTCATTTGCTGGTGATGTTGCTTCTCCCCAGCTGTTGCCACACATGCTCCCTACCTTTATTTCAGCTCCAATTCCCGCCAGTCACAGAGCATTTTTTTTAAACTGCTGCTGATTCTCACCACAGGCAGCACACACAATTACTTCAGTAAAGTAATTATTGTATTTTACAGTCAGGTCGGCCATTTTTCAACACAGGTGCATTTAATAAATTAGAACTGGTTGCTCCAAAAATGAACTCAACTTGCCATTTCAAGCTGAAAAGAGCACTTAGTGCTCTAAGTTAAGACAAACAAGCCTTGGATTCACTAACTATTGGGCTAGATGTCAGGAAATTGGTCTGGGATTTTGTATAAGATGTTATCTCTTTTCTATCTTAAAATGGTCATTAGTTAATCTAAGCAAAATTCTTGAGCACCTACCCTCAGTTCAGCCCAGAACCAAATGTTGAAAGACAGACATCATCTAATAGGGATGCAAGGAACTTCAGAAATCATTTTTTGCAACTTCCTTATTTTGCTGCTAGAGAATCCAAAGCCCAGTCAAGGTCATAGAGGCCTTGGTCTTCTGATTAAATCCAATGCTCTTTCTAAAGTATCAGACATGATCCCAGGTATTCCTTACTCCAGGTCAAATTCTCTATCTTCTGTATCACCTAGCTGCCTCAATTAGAATGACCCTTGAGGTCCATTTCAACAACAACTCTATGACCCTCTAAGCCAGTGGTTCTCAACCTTCCTAATGCTGCGACCCTTTAATACAGTTCCTCATATTGTGGGGACCCCCAACCATAAAATTATTTAATTGCTACTTGGTAACTGTAATTTTGCTACTGTTATGAATCAGAATGTAAGTAGCTGATATGCAGGATGTATTTTCATTGTTATAAATTGAACATAACCCACAGGTTGAGAACCGTTGCACCTAGGAAGACTGTAGAGTACTTATTGAGGACTGTCCACATAGCAATGTCTCCTGTGATAAGAATGTAGCCACCTGAGTTATGTGGGAATGTGGAATGTAAAGTCATTAGCAAACAATGAAAATGAATAGCTTATTTCACTTATGGTCCCATGAGGAACAGAGCAGAGCATGATACAGGTGGGGTTGGGGGAAGATCTAACCAAAAAAACAACAATGTCTTATGGAGTCACGTGAAATCAGTGAGGCAGAGACAAATTCAAGAAAAGTGGAAGAATAAAGAGAAAAAGAGGCAACTTGGTGCAAGGGGGAAAGAACTGGATTGGAATCTTAGCCTTGACAGAGGTGAGCTGGGAAGTGTTACTTAAATCATTTCACCTTCAGGGGCCTGTTTCCTCATTTGCAAAATGTGTGGCCTGACTAAAGTCTTTTCTACCTCTAAATCTATGACATTATAAAAAGAAAATTCAGAGCATAACCTAAAATTTGGGAAGAATATAGGCAAAAATACAAAGTATCCAATCTGTTCTTGCAAAGTAGTCCCTGCCTCTGGAAGGACAGATGGTAAAGAATGCTGCTGCATCCCATCTCACTACAGTAAAGTGCCCTTCTTGACGAGAGAACAGTGAGAAATCAGATAATTCAGTTCTGTGAAAAGGAAAGAACATTTTGAAATTTGGATTTGTAGTAAATTTAATGGAATCCTACCCTGTAGCCTCATTGGGGCATGGAGGTGCCCCTGAGTTCTTAAAGGTTATTCCAGAGCCACAGGGAAAAACACTGCTGGAAGGGCTTCAAGCCTAGGCCTGCTGATTAGCTGGATATCTTCTATCCACAGGTGAGAGACTCATTACCAGAAATTCAAAGAATAATGCAGCGGTTCTCAACCCCTTCGGGGGTGGAATGGCCATTGGAAAACACATATTTCTGATGGTCTTAGGAACCAAAACACTGCTCCTCTATCTGTCTCCAGGGGAGTCCACCCGCATGCAGATACGTCCACGTACCAGTATTAAAGGGTAGCGGCATTAGGAAGGTTGAGAACCACTGGAATAATGTTTTCTCTTACTTTTACAACTGGAAATTTTGGCAAGCTTAGATTTGTATTGGCAGAAGGATTACCCAGTCCTTCTATTAAAAGTAATGAGCTAAGGAAATTCTTCATCCTCCTTTGGAAGGCTATTAGTTTTCTAGATTCAAGAAGTCCTGGGGAAAACCTGAGAAATAGATCACATGTCCTATTTCTATAGCATCTCCCAAGGACAAGAGCAACAAAGAATTGGTGGTTGGGGTAGAGATATGACCCTTTACTTGTGTCTATGTGTATGTGTATGTGTATTTATGGAGTAAATTGACATAGATATACTCCAAGGAAATAGGAAAAAGTTGTAGTTCTTTAAGAGTACATCTCATGACTCCTAGAGATATTATAGAAAGGATCATTCAGGCCCATAAGACAACAGGATAAATCACACTGAAACAACAAAAGAAAGTGTGATTAAAATGAAACATGCCATATGCATGCATATACATACAGAGAGATGTGTATGTTATATACACACGTGTATGCATATACATATATACACATATATGTGTGTGTGTTCATAGCAACAGAAAATAGAAGCTAAGTAAATCATTGCAAATTCAAAATCATGAATGTGCCCCTTCAAAATAAGAGGACATCCACAAAAACTCCAATTTAATATTGGTAGTAATAGAGTGGTTAAAACAAAAAAAAAGAAAGAAAGAAGAGGAATGGAGAAAAGAAAAAAAGAGGAGAGGAGAGGTAAGGGGTGAGACTTTATTGAGATTTTAATAAGAATGGAGAAATTCCAGATGAAAATTAGGGATTTGACAGATGATATTAGGTGAATTATTAGAATTAACATATTTCACTATGATTTCTAGATATTGATTCTGCCTGATAATAAACCATTACTGAAGCATTTTTCTTTGGGAAGAAATGAAAATTAGACCAAGTGGTATCTGAGTGGCCTTGACTGATTCACTTAGCTACTATACAATGCTGGACTGACAGCTGGCCTGGCTGAGTTCTATCATATATTAATGTGCATGGATGACAGAGTGTACAGTACAAGGATGTCACATGTGCAGTTTCGCTGAGACCAAAGGTCTGGGAGATGAAGTGTGATGGGACCATCTGTCACCTGAGGCAAAGATGTTCTTCAACCTGAGGCTTAGCAGTGCACCTAGGTTTTCACCTGATGTTAGACAGCCTGTTTCTTTATTTAAAAGAAAAATAACAGGGGCAAAGTGCCAGGGAAGGAGGTATTGGCTCCCTACCATCAACAGCAGGAAAGTTCATTAGCTTAATCTTAAAGCACTCACTATTGAAAACAAGTCAGTGCCAAAGAGAATGAGGGTGAGAGCTTGCCTTCTCTAGCAACCCACAACTTTAGGAGAGTACAGCTGAAAAAGATGTTACAGGATTCTCTGGCAAAGTGCTTTCCCCCTCCTCTCCACCTAGATAAATTACACCCATGCCTTTAGACCTGACTATAATCTATCTCCTCATGAACCGTCCTCAACCACTACAGACTACGTAGTCTCTCATGAACTCATACGGTCCTTCTTGTGATTGGCACTTTCCTATCTTGCCTTGAGTGATTCACGTATCTTTCCGTCACGTACACGCATCTTATCTGCTCATTTAGACCGTAAGCTCATTAAGGAAAGGGAACACATTCATAATTCTTTGTCTTTGACATATAACCTGGAATTATGACATCATAGAATCTCGGAGTTAAAAGAGACCTCAGAAGGCAGCTAGCCTAATCCAGGCCCAAATAACTCCCCTTCTCCAACAAACCCAACAAGTGGATCAGCTTCCATGTGAAGGCATCCAGTGAAAAGGAAACCCCCTGTCACCTAATCATTTCTGCAGGTGGCTTCAAGTTCTACAGTCTAACTTCTCCTACACACACACACACACACACACACACACACACTTTTATATAACAGTGCTTCAGCTACTTGATGATAGTTATCTATCCCTCCCACTAAGCATGTGTTGTATAACTATGTATTAATTAATTGATTGAAAGTTAGTCTTGATGGACATAGATATTGACCAATTAACATTGATTAAGCACTTACTATGTGCAAAGCACTGTATTAAGTGCTAAAGATACAAAAAGAGGCAAAAGGACTTCTGCCCTTCAGGAGCTTACAATCTAATGGATATGATGATGCCATGAAACAAACAGAGAACACTGTATTTTACATTTCTTCAGAAGTGTGATGTCATTTCAGAATAATCTTCCATGTCCTTGATAAAATAGCAGTCACGTCTGACTCATTATTCTTTGCCTTCCTTTGTCGCTCATTTGTGCAAGAACAACCAAATGACAAATAGAGTCCACACTCTCTCTGACCCTTGAGGCCAAGGAAAAGTCAGTAGAAAAACAACAAATTATTCCAAGATGAATGGCTCTTTATGAACCAAGCATATTTTTAAATGTATTCCATATAGTACTATGTAAATTTCTAGGAACCGAGATGTTCAAATTATTTGGGCCAAATAATACTCTTTGATGTGTTGTTGTTGTCGTTGTTGCTGTGAGGGGAGGTGAATGAGTGTGACAACTGTAGTTATGTGTTTGCTTTTACTGACAATATACTGATTTTAGAGCATCTGATCTCACCCAGATAGAAACAGACTGATCTGGTTTCAACACCATGAGTTATTTCTAGGTCACTTTTTTTGTTTGATTTTGTGCCATACTCTTTCATTACTGAGTCAGTCAACAAAAATTTATTAAGTACCTATTATGTGCCTGGCATTATGCTTTTCAAGAATATCTAATACTCCAAAGAAAAAGAACAAAACTTCTTGCTCTTTAAGATAAAGTCTCAATGATTGCTAGAAATACTGTAGGATTTGTTACTGTAGAGAAGTCTAGTGTTTCAAGATTCATTCCAGTCCACATAGAAGAAGGATCAATCACACTAAAAGCAAAGGAGAGTATGATTGAAAAAGAAAAATAGTATGAAGAATTGACAACTGCCGCAAAGCAGCATTATTTGAATGGATTTTAATTAACACTTTCAGAGTGATACATTATATGATGGGATAGGAAATTCTACTGATTCCTTTAAAGTGAAGCATAGGTCTCTTGAAGTTTGAAGGGCAACAAAACCATTTTAAAAAACCATGACAATTGCTATGAAGGAAAAATATTATTAATGAAAATTTGAAAAGATAATTTTTACTGATAAAATTCATTTTTTCACTCAAGACTATACCAAAATTACTATAAGAAGAATTCCAGGTGAGCCTATAATATACATGGATCTTTAACAGACCTTGAAATATATACCACCAAGAAATTTGGGGGGATTTTCTCATGAAGGTCTTCATTTGTATGTCAACTGCTGGCACAGTGGATTGAGCACTGGACCTAGGTTCAGGAAAACTTGAGTTCAAATACAGCCTCAGACATTTATTTATCTGTGTGACTCTGGGTAAATTACTTAACCTCCATTGCCTCAGTCTCAACTGTAAAATTAGGATAATAATAATAATACCTAGTTTGCAGGGTTGCCATGAGGATAAAACGAGATAATATTTGTTTTAGAAAAAGTTGTTTACACTATGCCTAGGACATAGTAGGCACTACCTAAATGTTTATCCCTTTCCTGTCATCTAAGGAATAACACATTCTAATATGTATTAAAATTCTGAGAAGTATGATTATTCCAGAATTATGGAAAATCCCCAATGGAGATGTAATATTGCTATACAACTTTGCAGTTTCCATCATACTACAAGCATTCTCTCTCTGGCTACTTACATCTCCACAAATTTTGCCTTTGCTTGATTCTTTTGAAGTTGAATTGGCCTATGAGCAATGATAAACTACTTGAATTCACTCCTTGTTGGTTTAACTCCATCATATTCTCCTCAAATCAATGATTCTGATGCCATTGTTCAAATCTTACTCTCTTTCCTCCACAACTGCTCCTGCACTCTCTCACTCTGACTTGCCTTGTGTACAACCAAGTCCACTCTAAAATTATATAACCTTTCCCCCCATGTTCTCTGGTATGCTTCTTCCATGCACAACAAACTAGCTTTCCTCATGTTTTTTTCTTGATCCTTCCACTTTCTCATGCTCACTGAGACCTCCATCTTGCATCTCCAACAATCCATACATCGCAAACTGGGTGTCCCACAGACAAACTCAGACTGAGCTCATTATTCCTGCCCCTCCAACTATCTCCTCTTCCCAGCTTCTCTATTACTGGTGAGGGTACCACTAACCCTCCCAGAATCACAACCTAGATGGCATCTTTGGCTCCTCACTCTCACTCCCCATATGCAATCCATTGCCAAAGTCTGCAATTTTACCTTTGTAACATGTCTCACATATACCCCCTTTTGTCTCCTGACACTTCTTACAGACCCTTATCACCTCACTCCTGGATTATGGCAATAGCCTGCTGATTACTCTGCCTGCCACAAGTCTCTCCCTACTCTAGTCAATCTTCCACTGAATTGTCAAAATATTCTTCCTAAAGTGTATATCTGAACAAGTCTTCCCCATTTAATAAACTCTGGTGACTCCCTATCACTTTCAGCATCAAATATAAACTCTTTGTAATGAAAATCCCTTAGAATCTGTCCCTGACACACCTCTCTATTCTTCTTACATATTACATGCTACCATTCCTTTCCCCTCTAGTTTCTTTTTACCTAAAAATTCTGGCAAAGAGGCTGGGGACAGGTTATAAAGGACAAGAACAAGAAACTCTAAGGCATTTTCTCTGACTGTCCCTCATGCATGGTGTGGCATTTCCTCCCCTCCCCCCCAGTCTCTACCTCATGATTCCCTTCAAATTTCATGTAAAATCTCACCTATATGACGTTTTTTTCCTAATTTCCTTTAATTTTAGTGACTTCCTTCTGTTGCTTATTTCCAACTTATCCTGTATATTGTTTATTTGTACATAGTTGTTTTTTTCCTTTTTTTGCATGTTTTCTTCCACATTAGAGTTTAAGATCAGAGTGTCTTTTACCTTTCTGTGTATTTCCAAGGCCTTACACATAGTAGGTGTTTAATAAATATTTATTGGTTAATTGATGACATAGCTTCCCTGGCTATATTTCCAGCATTGGTTGAATTTTAATTTATATATCTCGACTCCTAAATCTACTATGTAATATTAATGTATTATATAAAACCAATGGACATATAAAGCATTCAAAGATTAATATTTAGAAAAGGGCATACTGCATTTTGTATTTTATTATAAGTACTAATATTCCTGATAGGAAATTGGAATACATCATCTCTCATTGGCACTTCCAGGTTTTCTTTTTACTACCATCTCTTAAGTAATTTTTACACCTTTGAAGTCCATTCAATACGTATTTATCACCCTTTAAAGGTTCTGGTTATTGGTGTCTACTGACCTCCAGGATAGTCTCCTTTCTTCCTCAATGTGTTCTATTCCTGGTTCACATTCTTTCCTCCTTAATTCCTTACTTCCTACTTGTGAAACTCAATATATATTAAATATGTATGTATATATATATACACACACATATAAATATATGTGTATACAAACATATATATATACACACATATACATGCTCAAATAGCCTAATTTCCCAATTCCTCAGCTTGCTCAGTCCCTATGACATAGTCTTTCATCCCACCACAGCTACAAAGATAGATGTTTATGCCCTTAATCTTGCTATCTCCCATGAGTGTTCCACATTGATGTTACAAAGTTCTAGGGTTCCTTTATCTGATCATAATTTAATATCATTCCACCTTTTCCTCTGCCTTGGAACTTTAAACCCTGTTCCTTATCTTTACCATGACCTCCAAAACTTCCACTCATCATTTTTCCTCAAGCCATTACTACTTCATTGTCTACACTCTGCTCTTTTCCTCATTTGACCTGTTGATGAACCAGTTCAACTTCTACACTATCCTTTTCTCTCAATCACTTGCTTTTTTGCCCTATCAAAGATCTTTCCCTGACACACCCTAAACTGAGATTACTCCCATCATCGGCTGACTCACAGGCCATTGAGTGAAGCTAGAGAAAATCATGAAACCGTGTTGACTAGATTTACTAAAAAATTACTGGGTCCTCACTGTGGCAGGGCAAATCTTTTATACTCCTTAATGAATTCACCATCCCACTAATCACAATGACTTTTCTAAACTCATCCCTTCTCAAATCTCTCATACCTGTGCCTCTCCCCACCTTTTCATGTTTAACCTTAAAAAAATAAATGAGGCCATTCTCCAATAGCCCTCTCTCCTCCCCTCCTTCTCATTTTGCATAACTCAGATGCCTTCCACTACTATTGCCTTCTTCACACCTGTTTCACATAAAGAGGTAGCCCTTCTCTTTACCATGATAAACCCTCTACCTGCACAGGTTATCCAATTTTATGTCATCTTCTCCAGCATATTGAGCTCCTATCATCCCCATACTCTAATTTTTAATCTCTCCCTGTTTACTGGATGTTAATCTACTGCCTAAAAGCATGCCTGTTCCCTAAAAACTCTCGATCCCTCAAGACCTTCACTTTATTTGTCCCTCCCAGTAGCTATCATGTTATATTTCCCTCTTCCAAGTTTCCCTTTACTATTTTATGGTATCATCATTCTCTCAGTTATCCAGGCTTGCAACCTAGGTGCTATTCTGGACACCTTATTCTCACTACCCATACCAGTCAGCTTCCAAGTCCTGTCATTTCTATCTTTGTAATATTTTTTTTCATTGACTTGTTTATTTACTTTTAATTTACAAGATTCAGTTCCACAATCACTTGAGTTTCAAATTTTCACCCCTCCCTTCTCCCTCCCACCCAATGGTGGTGTGCAATCATGTATAGGATC
>JAQQSW010000720.1:2937-30500 GCA_028646575.1 Pseudocheirus occidentalis
TCTTTAAGGTATTGTTTTCTTTAGTCAGGTTGTTGACTCTCTTTTCATGACTTTCTCGCATCATTCTCATTTCTCTTTCCAATTTTTCCTCCACTTCTCTTATGTGGTTTTCAAAGTCCTTTTTCAGTTGATGTATAGCTAGTAGGCATTCTTCAAGTGTCTCGGAAGCATTTGGTGGGAGAGTTCTGACTGAGTTGTCTTCCTCTCCCTCCATGCTTTGATCTTTTTTGTCTGTAGAAAAGGATTCTAGTTTTACTGCTGTTCCTACCTTGCTTCCTTTTTCTCATATTGGCCAGTCTATTAATTGCTTGGTTTTTTAGCTCTGTGGAACTCTGCTTCCTAGGGGGGGGAAAGTTCTGTCCCAAATCGCTGGGGCCTTCACAGCTGGCGGAGCTATTAGAGGGATGCTGCAGCCCCGCCACCCCCCCAGCTTTGGCTCACTGAAAGTGCACCCCAGCCCCACCACTCAAGACCATGATCCAGATCCAGGCCACTCAATGCAAGAGCCCTTGGCCCTGATCAATTGCCTCAGCCCCCCTGCTATCTGCAGGCTGAGGGCTCTGAAGCAGCCCAGTGGAGGCCACTGCTGCTTTCAGCCCTTACTGCTGCTACAGCCGCCTCCCCCTGCTTCCTTGCCTTGGGAGCAGTTTGTCCGTACCCGCTCTTCTCCTCCTGAGTTAGCAAAATCCACTGACCTTTCTCTTAGCCTTTTTTTCTTCTGGCATGATAAATGTGGTAACTATGCCTCCAGCACAGCCGATCTGCTCTCCTATAGATGTGGCTCCCCGACCGATGCCCCACGGCCTGAGCCAGCTGGTGTTTCCGCCGTGGTTCCCAGACTGCTGTGAAGAGCCCCACCTGCTGAGCTGCCTGCAGCAACAGATGTGCTTTCTGTCTTTTGGAGAGTTTTGGAGCTTGAAAATCTGTTTTAGAGTCCCATTTTATGAGTTTTTAGGGTATTTGTGTGGGAGCTGCAGTGCTTTGCTGCTTCTATGCTGCCATCTTGGCTCCAGCCCTCTCAAATGCATCTTTCTAAAAGCTCTTCAGAATGGTTTGCTAAATTGTTGTTCAGCTGGTAATCTTGAAGGAAAGCACATCGGTGGACCCTCAAGTAATAGCATATAGTATAACTTCCAAAGCCTAGAACCTGAGTGGGGAGATAAGCCTTGCCCTAGGACATAAAACTCACCCATGAAAGAGAGAGTTGTGACAGGGATATTTATAGATACAATTCGTATGGGTTACATTGAAAACACATATCAGATTGCACTCATCTCTCTGTCCTCTATCATATATTCAAGGATGTGATTGTCACTTTTTTTTCTAAAATTCCCTTATTCTCACACCAGCAAACAATTGTATGCTAATTAAAGTATTAATTCCTTTCATTGGTCATAAAATGTATGGCTTTACAGCAATTACTTTATGGCCTAGATGAAGTTGTTATGTATTTGACACCCCCAAAAGAAAAAAAATGTTGGTACTCACCATCTTCAAACCATTTGTGACTATATATTTTGAACACATTCCCCATCAGCCCCTATTTTTGCAGAGGGGCACAAATTCATAAATTCTACTAAGTCACCCAAGCACTTATCACTTTTGTTTTCTTCATTTTGATTCTACTCACCTGCTACCTGCACTCTGGATTCCTTCTCCTTTTTGAGGACAAGGTTCAGGACTGAACAAGAGATATTCTTATTTGAATATTCATTTATAATAAGGGTAGTTTTTATGCAATAGAAGCCATGATCATCTTGGACTACTGTGTAATTTGGTGACAAACTTTGTCCTGGATCCTGTCTCCATTGTACATTTGGCTGAGGCAACCACCCAGATGATTGACAGACCAGCAAGATGCCTCCATCTCTGTATTCCTCAAGAGAAATAATAGGGGTTGACCCCAGAGCTGCAGAGAACAGGAAATAAAGTTAAAAGAAAAAGCATATCTCAAACATATTCAGAAACAGAGTTTATCTATCCTTAGGTTATTTTGTGGATTTGTTTCTGTCTCTCTTTAATGAAGAGTGTGAAAACATGGCGACATGCCCCATTCAGTAGTGTGTTCTAGCTAACTGAGCTTAGATATAGATAGTGAAGATATTATATCACTGAACACTTAACTTGCCTGCTACCTGTAGCTCCCATGTGTACTGTTGGGAGAAAGTTTGACAGATAAATGAGCATCCATATATTGCCTTGTCTGAAGGGGTTATGTTTTTTAATTTCAAGGAAACTGTCCCGTCAGTGAAGGCATCTTGCACAAACTGGGTTCTTCCTTGGTACTCCTCCATTTGCTTCTCATCTTCTTCTTTTCCATCCTTGTATAGAAGCAGCACAGAAGAAAATTGGTTCCTGAAGAACCTCACCTCCATGTTCTCCAAACTCCTCTTAGGTAAGACATGACAGGAAAAAATGACATCTTCTCCCACCAATGCCTGAATATGTTCATCAGGTCCAATCACTTGAAACTGACCTGTATGGAATATGAGAAAAGGTCTATTAACCCTTCACATCTGTCAATACAATGCACAGAGCTTGAATTAGGTACAGAGTGGAAGGTTCCATATTGCTCCTTCTTGATCTTCAACTACTTCACCCAGGACAGAAATCTCTCCCTTTTCCACTGACACCAGACAAGGGTCATGTAGTTAGAATGATGCACTTATAATATAAAAAAGCAAAATATTAGTATTGAAATGGACTCCAGATGTCATCTAGTACTACCTTCTATCATATGCCAGAATTTTCTGTGCAACATTCCTTATAGGAGATCATTCAGATCGTTTTTGTTCATTATCAGTGATTTAAGACCTCACTATGTAAAAACCAATCCATACATTCTAAAATAGCCCTAATTAAAAAGTTATGTTGAAATAAAATTGCACTCCCTGTAACTTATACCCATTGGTACTATTTCTGCCTTTTATAGTTTTTCAGTTTAGTTATATTTTCTTCTTTTTCATAGAAGCCTTTCAAATATTTGCAAATATAGGTTGACCAGAAGGCGTGAAAACATTTTGGTCCAGATCAATGGAAAGAAATTTCATATTGATACATTCCCAGGTCCATTAAAGTGCAGAAGTATCTTGAACCTGAGGGCTTCTATTTACTATCCTGATCCTTCTACCATACATCATTAGAAAGGATAAGACTGATGCTTAGATAGATTAGGATATTAATGGAAATAAGGAAGAGAATATAAAATTACTCAAATCATTTTTCTTGTTCTTCCCATTCTTTGCACCAAAAAGGATGTAGTAAAATATCAATGAGTATCACAATAATACAAGTAAGAAGTGGAATTTACTTTACCTACCAAGTTCAATGTTTTTATTTAACCTGAGTTCAAAAGTTCATCTAACTTAGCACAGTGAGTTTAAATTCGTTGGCTCCATATTAGTTATCTCCCAGAGTTTTGAAAGACCAGGAGAATATGGTTATGAGACTATGGAATCTGAAACAGCATGAAAAATAGGCATTTATTTTCCAGATCCTCCCCCCCCCAGCAATGTAACAAAGTAGCCTGCAAATTATAGACTTCTGAGGTCTCCAAGAACCAGCCTAAGTAAGTTTGGATAGGCTTATTAAATTGCTCTATATCTCTCAGGATCTTAAGGAATTTTACACACACCCAATGCACAAGAATTAAACCTGGCTTTTCTGTGCGAATGTAGAACAGAAGGTCCTCTTAGAGACAAAGAAGGTGAGCTTAAACCAATGAAATCAAAGATCCTTAAAGTATGCATATTTTCTAATCTGTCTCATATTAACTGGTAGTGGTAAGGGACTGGATCTAAATTATTGTTTTTGTTTTTCTCCATCGCCGAACATGGTTTAGTATACAGGCAAAAAGTAAATATTTGGAAGGAAGCAAGAAAGGAAGGAAGGAAGGAAGGAAGGAAGGAAGGAAGGAAGGAAGGAAGGAAAGAAGGGAGGAAGTAAGGGAGGAAGGGAGGAAATAAGGGAGGGAGGAAGTAAGGAAGGAAGGAAAGAAGGAAGGGAGGAAGGGAGGGAGGGAGGAAGGAAGGGAGGAAGGGAGAGAGGAAGGGAGGGAGGGAAGAAATAAGGAAAGAAGGAAGGGAGGAAGGGAGGGAGGAAAGGAGGGAAGAATGGAGGGAGGGAAGGAGGAAGTGAGGGAGGAAGGGAGAGAGGAAGGGAGGGAGGGAAGAAATAAGGAAAGAAGGAAGGAAGGAAGGAAGGAAGGAAGGAGAAATAATAGGAAGGAAGCAGTGTATTTTAGTGAAGTCTCACTGATTTCAGTCAAGGAAGTGACCAAAATGAAAGAAATTTCAAACACTATGCCGGAGTTGGTAGACATATTTGGTGAAGGAGATACATTTAGTTCCTCTCAAATAATGCAATAAGAACAGGAATGCTTACTTTTCTGTTTCTTCAGGAGTGAGGATGCAAAGAATGGGTCATATTATAATAGCAACAAATTGAATTTAGCTAGCTAGGATTAAGAGGTAACATCTAAAAATAAGAATCTAATTTAAATGGATTTTAGTGGAATTCAGTGAGCAATTATGGCATCTAACCAGCCAAATTACTATGTTTTTCACATAATCATTCCTCAATGTTTCCCAGTTTAATTGAGCAGCATAGACATGAAGGTAAAAAAGTAAGGTAAAGATGGAAGAAACAGATTGGGAGACTTACCTGATCCAGGTCCTATGAGGCTAAGAACAGAGATGAAAAGGAGGTGATACTCAAATAGATGGAAAACTTGACTAGGGCATTGGAAAGCTGAGACATTCAACATACCTGTGGATCTGCTTATCAGAACCTGCAACAAAGTGCAAATAATTAACTTAGTAGAACATCTAGTGGGAAGCACTAGAATCAAGTCAGAAGTATGAGCATAATTTCCTGACTCATGGGTTAGGATGACTGGAGTCTCATAACTGCTGATAGATGGTGCCCTTGGAAATTTACATAGGTAAAAAAATATATTTCTTGATCCTGACTACTTCAAATCCCTAAGGGCAATAACTGAATTAAAGTTGTCTCCTTTATAGGAAAGAGTGGAGCAAATGCCCAATAGGACAGGAAGGGCAGAACAGAAATACATGATTCCTGAAGCCATGACAAAAAAAAATAGAGCAAAAAGGAAAGAGAAAAGAAGTCAAAGACTAGTGACTACTCTGAAGCCTCTTCCAGATTTCCTTCAGTCTTATGGCTTGTTTGTTCACCTCCATGCTTCACTGTTAGAAGATCTGTCCTGTGACTCTAATGTAAAACTGCTTTGTTTGGGTGGGTGGAAATACAGCTGAACTAGAAGTTAAAAGGCCTGTACATTCTCAAATATGTTACTTCACCTCTCCGACCATCTATTTTCTCATCTGTCATATATGGGCTAGGTAACTCATATGATCTTTCCTAGACGAAATATTATAAAGTCTCAAGTTGATGTGAGGAAGGTGGCACATTACACACAAACAGTCTGTGGACTATCAGAGTTCATAAGAACAAGTAATGTAGTGAAGTAGATTCTGTGACAGTGCCTGTTTTTTACATCAGAAACTAATAATCCAGACTCTGAGATCCTTCTTCTGCTCCTACTCCCAATCATTCTTGATGCCATGTACTCAGTAACTGAACCTCTCCTGGGAGAGATAGCACAGGAGCAGGGGAGGGAGAAAGAATCTTTCTTTCTTGGAAGCAAGCATTGTACAAAAGTTGTGTAGGTGTGCTGGACAAAGCAGAATATAATATAAGCATATAAACTAGCTAGGCAAGCCCTGCAAACAAATGAACATATACTAGCTATATAATCATGGTTAAGTCATTTAAACTCAGGGCAGCACTTTGTTGGCAACTCTGTAAAAACATTACACATAAATGTCAAAATAGGTTGGCATTTGTTTTCATGCCAGAAGTTCCCAAAGACAATCAAATGATATACCCAAATAACTCCATTCTCCTTCTGCCACAGACATACATGTGCCTCCTCCAGGATATGTACTTCCATCCTACCAGTCTGTTCACATTCCCAACTCTTGACTTACCAGGTGTAAATAGATGGAATTCATAGAAGGATATCAGGAAGCAAGAAGGGATGTAGGGAAGAAAGATATGACTAAGGAAGATCAGTGAATGCTGAGGACACCTCAATGGGGGTACCTCCAAAATAAGCAGGGGTTGATCTCCATCAGGGTCATTCTGCTTCTCTGAAAGAAACTGCTTCAGGAACAAAGACTGAATTCTCATGGACGAAGTAAATTTTGCTGTTATCTTAAGTGCAGTTGTACATGGGTTAAGAGAGTGACAATGTTGACTTTGGACTAATAAAACAATTCTTCTGTTTGTCAACTGAATTTTCTGCCCAAGGCACATAACTGATAGCCATAAACACTGACACTATCTTTATCTAAATGGGACCTGTTTGCCTTGGTAAAGAGTTATTTTCACAGCAAAACAGAGAGTTTTCTGATGGTTACCAGTTTTCATTTAAATACCAGGAAATTTTTAGTCAACATTGGAGGATTTCTTAGAGTGACTGCAGTGTCTGAGGGTGAGGATAGGAACAGCTAGTTCAACAGGTACTCTTTTTCATTTGACATTTTATTTTTTCCCAATTATGTGTAAAAACAATATTTTTTCCAGTTTATTTATTTTTAATTTTCAACATTCATTTCCAAAAGACTTTGGATTACAAATTTTTCTCCTCATCTTTCCCCTACCTCCCACCCCAACATAGCGACCCCTTCCCTAATCTGTTCTCTCTTATATGCTCCCTCATCCCCTGCACCCCGAGTTACTAGTAGGGAAAGATGTACTTCTGTATCATAGAGCAATGATTCTCAACCTTCCTAAAGCCAAGGCCCTTTAATACTCATATATGGGTGTGTCTGCATGTAGGCCCACCTGCTTGGAGACAGATAGAGGAGAGTGGTATCTCGGTTCCTAATACCTATTGTGTGATAAAAACACAGCATCAGGTGTTAGCTAGAGTGCAGACTCCCCCTTTATAACTGAACAAGAGGGTCTTGAAACATGAGGTGTCCTCTATTTTGATTCCTCCTAGTTTTCTGTAACTTTGTCTATTGACTTTCAAATCAAGCTGAAGAGGTTACCCAAAGAGGGTTAGGGTTGCCTGAGACCCCAAAATACCAACATGTGAGGTCCTGCGGAAAGAATTCCACTCAAGTTTTCTCATCCAAATAAAGTAAAGTTTATTGAAAGTTCATTAAAAGTTCATCATATGGAGTAGACTTTTAAGGAGCCAGTCTATGATGAGGTGTAGGCAACCCAAAATACCAACATGCTGGGTACTGTGGAAAGAATTCCACTCAAGTCTTCTCAGCCAAAGAAAAACAAAGTTTATTGAAAGTTCGAGTTCTCCATATGGGGTAGACTCTTAAGGAGCCAGTCTATGCTAGGTCATTTTATGGCACTTTCACCCCCCATGGAAGGGAGATGGGTTTCTTACATACAGAGGAATCTAGGGATGGTCTAGAGGAGAAGTTTTAGGAGGGTCTTCAAGAGGAGTCAAAGAGGTCAGATTCCAGTAAAGAGTTTGGGGAGAGTCTTCAGGAGGAATTAATGAGGTCAATGCAAGGATGAATGGATATTTTGATAGGCTCAAGGGTGGGAGGTAGATGAACAATTGAGGGCCAGACTAATAGCACA
The DNA here is from genome assembly GCA_028646575.1 of Pseudocheirus occidentalis. Lineage (NCBI taxonomy): Eukaryota > Metazoa > Chordata > Mammalia > Diprotodontia > Pseudocheiridae > Pseudocheirus > Pseudocheirus occidentalis. Next base: position 10,573 of record JAQQSW010000720.1, read on the forward strand.
GGTTTGGGCCCAGCCATAATGAAATACTTATGGCCTCTGAAAATGCCTCATCAAGTGGGAAGATTTAATCAGACTTCAAGGGGTTTCCCAGAGCTTGCACCTCATCACAGACTGTACCTACTATCCTTAAAGGAACACCTTATTAAAATCCTACTTCCTGGATTTCACTGAGAGGCAGAGCCAAGATGACGGCTTAGAAGCAGGAAAACTCTGTGAGCTCCCCCCATAACTACCTCAAATACCTATGAAATATGACTCTAAACAAATTTTAGAGCTACAGAACCCACAAAGTGAAAGAGAGAAACAAATCTCCCTCTGAAGACAGCCTCGCAGGTAGACAGGAAGGGTCCAGTGCAGCATGCTGGGAGCAGAGCCCAGCACCACATGACCCCATGGTTTTAGTTCTGGGGAGGACCCAAATAGCAGCAGCTGGAGGAGAGTTCAGAACAGTGGATCACCAGCAGCTGTGGTGGTTTCCAGAAATATCAACCCGTAAATGCCAAAGACAAAGTAAAAGGTCAGTGTAGTAGTCTGTTGGAACTGGGGGATGGGGGCAGAGGGAGCACAGTCCAGCGTCTGCACCCAAAGTGCAAAGTAGCAGAGCCACAGCAGCTGTGGAGCTTCAGAGCTCCTGACATAAAGATTGTAGGGGCACCAAGAAACCATTTATGGTTACCCTTGCTTTAACCTGCCTGGATTTGGATCACAGTCTTGGGTAGTGGTCCTGGGCTGTGTGACCAGTGAATCAGAGCTGGAGAGGGCAGCAGATAGGGAACACAACTAAGAGCTCTGGCAGCTGCAAAAACCCCAGTGATTCGCGACAAAGCTCCCTGCTCTGGAGGCAGAGTTCTACTGTGGCAAAGAGGTCAAAAGTCAAGTAATTGAGTGCAACATGAGAAAGCAAAGGAAGCAAAGCAAGCACAGTAATTAAACCTTAGATTCCTTTTGTGGGACAAAAAGGATCAAAGCATGGAATGGGAGGAAGACAACACAGTCAGAACTCCTGAACCAAAAGTTTCCAATAAAAATATGATATGGAAGCTCAAGAAGGATTTTGAAAATCAAGTAAGGGAAGTGGAGAAAAAATTGAGAATAGAAATGAGAATGAGAAATTGAGAATGATGAAAGAAAATCATGAAAAGATTTTCTGACTGAATAAAATAACACCTTAAAATATAGATTAACTGGAATGTCAAAAAAGGCCCAAAAATCCAATGAGAATAATGCCATAAAAAGCTGAATTTGCCACATGAAAAAAGAATTTCAAAAGCTCACCGAAGAGAATAATTCTCTCAGAATTAGGTTGATCAAAAGAAGAACCTAGAAATTATCCTTCAAGAAATCCTGAAGGAAAATTGCCCTGATATTTTAAAACCAGAGGGCAAAATAGAAATGGAAAGAATTCACTGATCACCTCTTTGAAAAGATCCCCAAAAGAAAACTCCTAGGAATATCATAGCCAAATTCCAGAGTTTCCAGGTCAAGAGGAAAATATTGCAAGCAGCCAAGAAGAAACAATTTGAATATTGTGGAAACACAATCGGGACAAAACAAGATGTAAAACCTTCTATATTAAGGGATCAAAGGGCATGGAATATGACATTCTGGAGATCAAAGGAACTAGGATTAAAACCAAGAACCACCTACCCAGCAAAACTGAGTATAATGTTTCAGTCAAAAATATAATCATTTAATGAAATAGAAGACTTCCAATCATTCTTGATGAAAAAAAAAACAGAGTTGAACATTTAAATACAGGAAGGAAGAGAAGCATGAGAAGATAAACAGAGCAAAGAAATTGTAAAGAACTTATCAAAGTTGAACTACTTGCATGCCTACGTGGAAAGACAATAATTGTAACCTATGAAACTTTTCTCAGAATGAGGATAGCTGAAGGGAATATAAATCTATATATACATGTATATGTCTATATAGGAGGGTATATGTGCATATGCATGCATGTTAGTGTGTGTATGTATGCTTACAGGTATACAAAGAGGGCACAGGATCAATTGAATAGGAAGAGATGATATTTAAAAGGTGAAATTGAGAGGTGAGAGAGGAATATAATGAGAAGATATGGGGAGAGACAGAATTGGGTAAATTATCTCATATAGAAGAGGCAAGGGTAAACTGTTACATTCAAGGGCAAGAATAGGAAGGTGAAAAGGAATGGGTCAACCTTACTCTCATTGAATTTGGTTTAGGGAGGGAATGATGTACACTCTAAATTGGGTATCTTGCCCTACAGGAGAGTAGAGGAGAAGGGGATGAGAGGGGGGATGATGGATAGTAGGGCAGGTTGGGGAGGGAGGGTAGTTAGAAGCACACACTTTTGAAAAGGGTCAGAGTTGTAAATTCAAATTTTTATTCAAAATTTTATTTATTAAAATTTTATTAAATTTTATTCAAAATTTTATTTACTAAAATTCAAAGTTTTAAAATCAAACATTTAAAAATATATAATAATAATTATTATTATTATATGCAACTGGGAAATAAGATATGCAAGCACTGGGGTATGGAGATCCATCTTGCCCTACCAAAAAGTCAGAGGGGGAATAGGGAAAGATATAGTATAGAGAAAATTGGGGGAGGGGTATACAGTGGAATCACTATTTTGGGGTGGTGGGTAGGGGAAGGATGGGGAGAAAATTTGTAATTCAAAATCTTGTGGAAATGAATGTTGTAAACTTAAAATAAACATATAATTTAATTAAAAATGTAAAAAAGAGTAAACAATAAAAAATATAAATACTTTTTGACTGACATTAGAAAAGAGTGCTTTCACTATTTATCAGCCTTCCAAATTATATCACCATCACCAAATACTAAAATAATACCCACACTACTGGAGTTTAGCATTGAATCTAGGACACAGTAGGTTCTTAATAAATGCTTGTTGAGTTGTATTTAGTAATAGCCATATTGTAGGTATAATCAAATATGAAAAACTTAGCCCACAGTAATTCCATAGGACAGATGATGAAAAATGCTATCTACCTCCAGAGAGAGAACTGGTAACTCTAAATGCAAAATGAAATGGATTTTTTCCCTTTGTCCTTGTTTTTTGCAATGGCTAATGTGGAAATATATTTTGCATGATATCATATGTATAATGGACATCATATTTCTTGCCTTCTAAAGATTAAAGGATGTAGAGGAAGGAGGGAGTGAACTTGCAACTTAAAAATAAAATAAATTCCTCTTGACTGAAAAAAAAACCTACTTCCTTAAGCACATTGAAACTTGACTTTAGATTAGTGGTGTCATTTTGGTCCTCTTTGAGAATGAAGGACAATAACCAACCAACCAACTTTCCCAAGCTATAGAGTTAATTTCAACTTGGGGGATTCTCTTCATTAATCTGTTGTATAAGCTAGCCTTGTCTATTGAAAATACCACACCATGCCAAGCCTTGGTTTATCCAGACAAAATAATGTATCTACCCAAGCTGGAGTAAACACAATGGACTTCCTTCTTTTAGCTTAAATCATTTGCTGACCAGGTAGGTGGGAGCTGACCAGGACCAGAGTTTAGGCCAAACAGCTCAAATCTTATATTTACATCTTATAGTCACTCAATGTTATTCTGGCAACAATCTATTATTTAATAGATTTAGTAATATGCCTACATACTTCTTGATTATAAATATCTGCTATAAAAAGAATAGCAATATAACTATAGAATAAGGGAATAATGCTTCCCTAATTTCATGTCAACTCCAAGCAAAATTTATGTAGATGTAGATATTAGACCATGCTTTAAGTCAGCCAGGTGGGATATTCATACTGGGGAAACTGAGACAGGAGAAGCCTACCTCAGTTCACAAAAAAGTAGTTCTTCCAGTTTGTTCCATGAGAATATCACTTGCAGTTCATAGATATAAAACCTCATAGGGTTGCTGGGGCCATGGATAATTGATAATTGTACCTGGACTCAAACTCAATAATGCCCATTAACAGTCAAATAGCATCTTAAATACCAAGTTCCTATAATCAGAACTTGAGGTGGATTTGCCTCTGAAGTGTGTGGGATATGGTGAAGACCACTCACAGAATTTAAGACTGGGCTTTCAATTCCAGGAGAAAGCATGGGAACACAAGATATAAGCACATTTTACATTTACCCTGGTCAAGAGACTAACAAGGAGAGAGTTGTGCACTAAATCTGTGGGACCTTCATATCTGCGGATAGGAACCCACAAAATGTAGAATGTTACTATACTCGGTTCCTTGCTCGGTGATATGGTAAAGGACTATATGATATTCCAGGAACAAGAACGAAGATGCTTGTTCTGTACTTCACCTTTGTCCTTGGGTTAGATTTATCATGTTTCGATTGTGCCTTCACAACTTGTGATAAGGAGCTGAGAGAAAGGGGGTTAGGGAGGGAGAATTTGCATCTAGGAGTCTGTAAAAGAATCTATTGTTTCAGTGTCTGGTGCAGTCTGACACTGAGAATGCATTGAATGCACTTGGTGTGAGTGGCCCTTTCTTGCAAGATCATTATAAACTCCTTTCTACTTTCTACCTTGAGAAGCCTCAGAATTTAATTTGGGTAAGGGCTTTGCCTGTGCCCCACACAAGGATCACATATCCTAGATAATAAATATTGACTATAATGTCACGTTGGTTACATTATGAGATTCATCGCAACTTGATATAATCAGTAATTGGGCTAAGTAGATTGTTTTCTCTTCCTAAATCTGACATTACACAAATGATTTTTTCTTTAAGATGCTTAATAATGAACAATAAAACATCATTACAAATATACCCATTTCACCTTGGGATGTGCAAATAAAATAATCCCAAATTATACAGAGAAAACAGATTTCATGAAACATTGTCGTAGAACTTGTTCAGTTATTAACAATGTTCAAATGGACACAAACGTAGACCATAGCTCTCGGAATTCCTTTAAACCATGGGAACATCTTTAGGGTGAGTCTTGAGTGGCTTACATTCCCATTCATGTTCTAATTACAGATTAGATAACAACCATAAGTAAAATATGATTTCCCATTAAGATAATAAGATAGCTCATAAATTATTGCTCTTCAGTAATATAATTGTACTGAAATTTTATTCCTTAAAGCAAAAACAAAAGAGGTTCCTGACTTTTACTTCAGAGTTTAATAAATTTACAGTGTCTGTTTCTCAAGCTTATTTATCCTTCTGTATTTATACTCATTATTCTGAAAGAATGTGATACTACAGGAATTGAATTTTATACATATGATAAGTGCAAACACTAACTTAACTCTTGCTAGGCCATGGAATGACTGCAAATTCAGATCAAAAGAGGGAGATCTCACATTGATCATGGAGTTGCAGTAAGCAATAAGAATTTACCAGGACTAACTAACATGCATAAGAGATTTCACTCAACATCTTTCACTCATTTTCCTTTCCTTCTGAGATTGTAAACACTGATGATTAGAAATCATTTCTACATTATTTATAAGCTTGAAAATTCTTAGAAAGTCAAATTTAGTATCTCCATAATCCAAACAAGCTCTTTTTCAGGAGTGATGTCTTTGCCCACACAAATGATTTCTGAGGATCTGGCAAGTTTACAAAAAGGGTGATTGGCAGGGACCAAGGGCCTGATCTGACTGTTCATCCCATGTTTTCCTTTGGACTAATGTAAACAACATACTTTTTGGAACTAATACAAAAATTTACCAAGTGGAAGCAATATTATACATTTGAAACTTGAAAGAAACCCATTGCCAGTTAGGTGATTTTATTCTTGTTAAATGCACGAATCAGCATTTCCAAATTATTTTGTACAGAAAACAATTCATCTCATCATGAATACATTGGAAATACAATTTTAAACCACCTTACATATTTTCATAATAGCCAAGATTTTCAATAGGAAATTTGGTATCATGCTAACTAAATGTACCTCATTAAATATTTAACAGCTTTCAAATTATTTAATTTTTATCATATCCCTTTTAAAAGTCCAAATTATATGCAACAAAATTCAGATGAATAATTCCTTTGTCTAACCTCATTTCTGGTTCTCAAAGTTCACTAAACTTTTACAATATAAGAGAATTTGAAAATACAATTTTATTTTAAAATATTAATGCACTTAAGATGCTTAATAATAAACAATAAAAGATCATTCCAAATGTACTCATTACACATTGGGATGTGCAAATAAAATAATCCCAAATTATACAGAGAGAACAGATTTATTGAAACCTTGTCTGTAGTAGAACTTGTTCAGTTATTAACAATGTTCAAATGGACATTTTTCATTTTTCAACATTAGCCTCCATAATATTTTGATTTCCAAATTCTTTCTCCCTTACTCCCCCCCCTCTACCCGAAAACAGCATGCAATCTGATGTAGGCTCTTTATATACATTCATATTAAATGTATTTTCACAGTAGCCATCTATAATACAGTTTAGAAATCCAATAATAATACAAAAATACATTTTAGAAGATATCAATTGCATTTCCAAATTATCACATATAAAAATTATTGATAGAAAGGTGAATTTATCAAGTGTAGAGGATGACTGGTTTCTTACTTTGTACTGCCAGATAGGAACTGTCTAAGGGCCAAGGCAGCTGAAGCCAGGACCCTCCCAGAAGTGATCTCCAGGAGGCAGGGTCCAGGGAGCCAGGCCTTTCTCTCTCCCTCCTTCCCCACAGCTATAGGGACTTTTAAGGGTGAGGCTAACCACATCCACTGGAAAGGGTCCTCAGGACACCTGTGACACTCCCAAATCTCACTCAGAGGGTTCGATTGTGGGCTCCCAGGGACACAGGGCCACTGCCAGTAGACTACTGTGGCTGCCCCACTTCTCCCTCCCCATCAGGTTAGAGCCAGGTTCACAGGGAGAAGAATCTTGAGAATTTTTTTTTTAACTTTTTACTCAAATAAACTAAACTTCTACATCCACCCCTTAAAAACTTAGAGTGGGGCATTGAATCTGCCAGGTAGGTGAATTGAAACCCTGGAAAGAGATTCAGTTGGCACCTAGTCCCTTCTCCCCAGTACTGGGGAGCTCAACACTTTGCTATTTTCTAAAAAAGTATTTATTTATATATTTGCTTTTAGTTTACAACATTCAGTTCCACAATTTTTTGAGTTCCAAATTTTCTCCCCTCCCTCTCCTATCCTCTCCCACCCTCATGGTAGCATGCTATCTGATATAGATTCTATAAATGCCTTCACGTGAAATATTAGCCAAGTTGTAAAGAAGGATTATAACCAATGGAATGCACACCAAGAAAGAAGGAATAAAACAAAACAAAAATGAGAGAGCAAGCAGTTTGCTTCAATCTGCATTCAAACTCTGTAAATCTTTCTCTGGATATGGATATCCTTTTCCATCACATGTCCTTTGAAATTGTCTTATAACCTTGCATTGCTAAGATGAACCCAGTCTATCAAAGTCAGTCATCACAGATACAATGTTCCTGTAATTATGTATAATGTTCTCCTGGTTCTACTCCCCTCACTCAGAATTCGTTTATATAAGTCTATCCAGGTTATTATGAAGTCTGTCTGCTCCTCATTTCTCTCAGCACAATAGTATTCCATTACATTCATACCGCAACTTGTTTAGCCATTCCCCAACTGATAGGGTCCCTCTTGATTTCCAATTCTTTGCCACCACAAAAAAAGAGCTGCTATAAATATTTTTGTACATATAGGTCCTCCTCTCACTTGCATAATCTCTTTGGGATATAGCCATTGAAGTGGTATTGCTTGGTCAAAGGCTATGAACCTTTTTATAGGTTCATAGAACCTATGTAGAATCTATAGAATTATATTATATAGAATTATATAGAATATATAGAATCTGTAGCCCTTTGGTCATTGTTCCAAATTGCTCTCCAGAATTGTTGGATCAGTTCACAACTCGACTAACAGTGCATTAGCGTTCCAATTTTTCCACATCTTCTCCAGCATTTATCATTTTTCTGTTTTATCATGTTAGCCAATCTGACTGGTGAGATGTGGTACCTCAGAGTTGTTTTGATTGCCATAACACTTTATTCTTAAGGTATCTCTTTTTAACATCTTGTAATCCATTCCCCCCCCCCCCCACTTAGCAGGAGGCCACCTAGTAGTGAATACCATGATGTGGAAGAAATTCCCTTGATGGATATAAAACTATGCTTACTTTGATCCAACAATACTACTTCTAGGTCTGTATCCCAAATAAATTATTAAAAAGGGGAAAGGACCTACATGTGCAAAAATATTTATACATCTCTTTTTGTGGTGGCAAAGAACTGGAAATTGACAGTATGCCCATCAATTAGGAATGGCTGAACAAGTTATGGTATATAAATGTAATGGAATACTATTGTTCTATAAGAAATGATGAGCAGGAAAATTTTAAAAAATCCCAGAAAGACTTGCATGAACTGACACAGAGTGAAGCAAACAGAATTAGGAGAAAATTGTACACAGTAACAGCAACATTGTGTGGTGATCAACTTTGACAGACTTAGCTCATCTCAGAAATACAATAATCCAATACAAGTCCAAAAGACTCATGATAGAAAATGCCATCAACATCCAGAGAAAGAACTATGGAATCTGAATGTAGATTGAAACATGGTATTTTCTTTCGTTTTGCTTTCTTGTGATTTTTCCATTTTGTTCTGATTCTTCTTTCACAGTATCACTAATGTGGAAATATGTTTAATATGATTGTACGTGTATAGCCTATGTCAGATGGCATGCTGTCTTGGGTAATAGGTAAAGGAAGGGGGAGAATTTAGAACTTAAAATCTTATAATATTGAGTGTTGAAAACTAAAAATAAATAAATTTAAAAAAATTTCCATTACATTAAAAATCCATTTTTGACCCTGTTAGGATTGTACTCAGTTTAAATTACGCTCAGTTTAAGTAGAGGGATTGGTTATTCTTGGCTTAACTCTATTTCCTTTATTGTCAAGATTATCATATTCCATACACCTTATTATGGGTAACTGCTAAATTTTGTGTAAATATGTTTTCTTAATTCTCTAGCAGTCTTACAAATTAAGCTGCCCTTCTTTGGGGTTGTGATCCCCACCTTGCTTGAGACCTATACTGTTATCTGGTGACTACTTTGGGTGAAGTCCTGTCTGAAATTTTATGTTGGTAGAAATTTGAAATCAAAATCTTTACAATAGAGGATGGTTAATCTTACAAAGACTAATGCTCAGACTATGTTACACAGTTTAGTGACTGTTACCAGTTCTTAGGGAAATACCAGGGAGGAGGGAGAGATAGTGGCTGACACTGATGGACTTCTTAACATAACTGAGATGTCTGAGTCTCAGTTGATTGGGATGTTAAGGAGGTGGGTACTTTTTTTTTGGTAAGTAATTTATTTTATTCTGAATTTAACAAACACCAAATTAAATGAGGATTTTCACAAACGTGAGAAAGAAGGATGGTGCATGAAATATGTTTCCATATTCTATAGAGATTTTAAATGCTCATCATATTCAATATGCAATTTCACAAATTTGTACTGCATATCTATGATGTTTTCCTTTTAAAAATTATATTTATTTATTTTTAGCATTCTTTTTCTTTCTTTTTTTACAAATTTGAGTTTCAAATTCTCTCACTCTCTTTAACCTCTCCTCTACCCATTGAGAAGGCAAGCAATATACTATCAGTTATATATGTGAAATCATGCAAAACATTTTTCCATATAAACCATGTTGTAAAAATAAAGAAAGCAAAAAAAATAAAGAAAAATAATGTGAAAAAATATACTTCAATTTGCAATTGTAGTTCCTTGGTTCTCTCTCTGGAGGTGGAGACCACTTTTCATTGTGAGCTCTTCAGAATTGTCTGGATTGTTGTCTTGGTCAGGATAGCTACATCTTTCACATCACACAAAGTTTCTGTTACTGTGCACAATTTTCTCCTGGTTCACATCTTTACAATATTGTTGTTACTATTCAAAATGATCTCTTGATTCTCCTCATATTGATGCATATAGGTCTTCCCTAGCTTTTTCCAAAGCCATTCCCCTCACTATTATTATTTCCTTACAACCATATACCACAACTCATTCAGTCATTCCCCTATTGATAAGTAATTCATCAGTTTGCAATTTTTGCCAAGGAGAGTGGACTCAGTGTGCCTATTCCAGTTTCTTGACTCTGGACAGTGCTAATTAATTAATGACACCACAAACATTTATTAAGTGGCATCTGTATGCCATGAGTTATATTAGCTGCTGGAGATACAAATACAAAAATGAATACCTATACCAGGAATGGGGAATTTGTGACCTTGAGGTCACATGTGGCCCTCTAGGTCCTCTAGTGTGGCTCTTTGAATGAATCCAAACTTTGCCAAACAAATCCCCTTAATAAAAGGAATTGTTCAGTAAAATTTGGACTCAGTCAAAAGGGTGCCAAAGGACCTAGAAGACCACATGTGACTTCAAGTCCAAATGTTCCCCACACTAGTAGTTTGCATGATTGTAGGTGGGGGGTAGAATGGTTGAGCACATATGGACAACCAGTGGCCTAAGTGACTTAGGTTTGGTTTATGGGGACTGTAAGTAAAGCCATAAAATAATACACGGTCATGTCCTTTTGAACAGCAGTGAAAATATTGACTTGATTAGTGTTCCCAGAACAAGAAATGAAAAACAAGGGGATAAGAATGCTGGGGGTAGGGCAGATGGCAAGATGCGTTGGCCTAAATATCCTGGGGATGCCTGAATAGGACATAAAATATGATCCAGACCTAATTAGGTGCAGTGTTTTGCATATTCACATATTCCCTTTGTAGTTACTTCTTCCATGTGTATGTATTCATATTTATGTGTTTACATATATATATATATATAAACAAATATATACATGTATATATGTCTATGTGCATATGTGTGTACACATGCATATGGAGGAAGTAACTAAGAAATGGATGAATGAGTGAAAACTCACCTCAAATCATTACATCTGATTAGGTTCAGACCATGTTTTAACCCCATTTAGACAGACATTCACCAGGACTCTAAGGTCTATCCATCTTGTCATTTACCCTACCATCAATATCCCTACCCTCTGTTTTCCACTTGTTGCTCTGAGAACAATAATCAATTCAACATTTCCACTGCTTTTGGAAATGGTATAACCATCTAATGGCTACATGGAATCTAGAAAGTGGTGTGTGTGTTTGGGGGAAATTGATATAATATATATGAATATATATATATGTATATATATGTATGGATACAATAGTCTCTCTATGTATGCAAATGTATGTATATATGTATGCACATTTGTGTGTGTGTGCATACACATTCACACACATATAAATATACATATAGGGGCAGTTGGGTGGCCCAATGGATAGATCATCAGGAAAACCTGAGTTCAAATCCAGGCTCAGAAACTTACTATATGTTTGACCCTGGGCAAGTCACTTGAATCTATTTGCCTCAGTTTCTTTATGTACATATATAAATATCTATATAAGAGCTGCTTTGTGGCTAGGTGGCTCAGTGAATAGAGCACCAGCCCTGGAGTCAGGAGGACTTCAGTTCAAATCTTGGCCTTAGGCACTTAACACTTCCTAGCCATGTGACCTTGAGCAAATCAATTAACCCTAATTGCCATTTCTTCTACCCTCCAAAAAAGCATTACATAAATAAATATCTATATTTATATTTATATCTATATCTATCTATGTATCTATGTATCTATCTCTCTGTTTCTCTATCTATCTGTCTGTCTATCTATCTATCTATCTATCTATCTATCTATCTATCTATCTATCTATCTATCTATCTGGCTAGCTAACTATCTAGCTAAGTGGAGATACATATAGGTTGATTCCATGGAAGACAGCTTACTTATTTGCTTGATCCAGATGTTTCTATGTATTCTATCTTATTTTCTCTTTCTTGATGTAGATTTCTATAGACTGCTCATCTAAATCCCCAACCCTCACTTATTTTCATTCCTCTCTTCTAGCAATGAAGTGGTATATAAAAGCTGTCTCTCCCTAATCTCTTCTCTGTGTCTAGTTCTCTAGCCTCTTTTAAAGTTCAAGAGTATATTTATGTGTATATGCATATATATATATATATATATACACATACATGTACATACACATGGTCATATAAATATATATATACACATACATACATATGTGTATGTATATATAAATATGTAGATGTGTATAAACTCACATTAATATTTGATATCAATCACTTATCATCATTGTGAAGTCAAGAGGGTAATTGATGGTCAAAACAAAGCAAATTTTATAGTTTGTCCAGGAAACATCCATCAATATCAAAACAAATATCAGTATAATATCAGAACAAATAACAAATATAAGCAAACAAAGGATTTAAAGAAATATTAGTCTAAATACATCCTCCATATATAATCCCCCATCCCTTTCCTGAAGCACGTAATATGTCTTGGAATCACAGGATTTTAATATGGAAATCAGTAGAGTTTTTCTATTCAATCCCTTTAATTTAAATATGGGGTCACAAAATGGTGGAGTAAAAACAGTAACTTTTCTGTGCTCTGGCTCCAACCACCTCCAATACCTATAAAATATGAGTCTAAACAAATTTTAGAGCTACAGAAGTCACAAAGTGACAGAGAGAAACAAATACCCTGCTGAATGCATCCTGGCAGGCCTACAGGAAGGGTCTATTGCACCCAGTTGGGAGCCAAGCAGAGTCCTGCATGAGCCATGTGGTTCTAGCCCCAGGAGAGTGAATCACCAGCAGCTGTGGCAGATTCCTGATTTCTCAATCCATACATGCCAAAAAGAAAGTAAAAGGTCATTGGGGAACTCTGTTGGAACTGGAAGACAGAAGAGCCAGTCCAGCCCCTACCCCCAGGGTGAGAGGTAGAAGAGGTGCAGTGGCAGTAGCAGCTGCTGTATGGCTGCCTCCAGAGCTCCTGGACTGCAGATTGTAGAGGAACCATGCAACCATTCAGAGGATAATAGCTCTTGCTTTGACCTACTTGGATCTGGGTCCCACCCAGTCTTGGGTGGTGGTTTTGTGGTTTGTGACCACTGTGCCACAGCTAGAAGTATCTGTGGAGAGGGTACCCTCCTCATAGCTCTGACAATATTTTGAAAACCTCAGCTATTTGGGACGTAGCTCTCTCCATTCTGGAGGCAGAGCTCTACTGTGGCAAAGAGCTTAAAAGCCAAGTATTTGGCTGGCAAGATGAGCAAACAGAGGAAGCACAATCAGACCATAGAATCCTTTAGTAGGGACAAAAAGCATCAAAATATGGAACCGGAAGAAGTCAATGAAGTCAGAACTCCTGCATCAAATGCTTTCAAGAAAAATATGAACTGGTTACAAGCCATGGAGGAGAGGTCAAGAAGAATTTTGAAAACCAAGTAAAATAAGTGGAGGAAAAATTGGGAAGAGAAATGAGAATGATGCAAGAAAATCATGAAAAGCAAGTCAGCAGCCTGCTAAAGGAGAACCAAAAAAAATACTGAAGAAAATAACATCTTAAGAAATAGGCTAACTCAAATGGTAAAGGGGGCCTCAAAAGGTAATGAGGAGAAGAATGCCTTAAAAAGTCAAATTCCCCAGATGGAAGAGGAATTTCAAAAACTCACTGAAGAAAATAATTCCTTCAGAATTAGATGGAAGCAAATGGAAGCTAATGACTTTATGAGAAATCAAAATACTATTAAAAGATCCAAACAAATGAAAAATAGAAGGCAATAAGAAATATCTAATTGGAAAAACCACTGACCTGGAAAATAGATCCATAAGAGATAATTTAACAATTATCATACTACCCAAAAGCCATGATCCAAAAAAGAGCCTAGACAACATTTTTCAAGAAATTTTCAAGCAAAATTGCCCTGATATTTTAGAATCAGAGGGCAAAATAGAAATAGCCAAATTCCAGAGTTCCCAGGTCAAGGAGAAAATACTACAAGCAGTCAAGAAGAAACAAATTCATTATTGGGAAAACACAATCAGGATAACAGAAGACCTAGCAGCTTCTACACTAAGGGATCAAAGGGCTTGGAATATGATATTCTGGAGGTCAAAAGAGATAGGACTAAAACCAAAATCACCTATCCAGCAAAACTGAATATAATGCTTCAGGGAAATATATAGTCATTCAATGAAACAGAGGAATTTCTAGCATTCTTGATGAAAAAACTGGAGATGAACAGAAAATGTGACATTCCAATACAAGCAGCAAGAGAAGCATGAGAATGCAAGCAGGAAAAAGAAATAATAAGGAACTTATTAAACATAAAACTTTTTATATTCTTACATGGAAAACCGATAATTGTAACTCATTGTAATGGCAAGCATTGAAGTAGTTCACACCTTGTTTCAGCTATTGAATCAACAACTTGTTTGAATCTGTTAAGAAACAGAATGTGTGAACTCCACAACTTGTGAACTCCACAACTTGTGAACTCCTGTGGAGGAGCTAATGACAATGTAAGGAGAGCACCAGAGATAGAGATAGCAGGAATTGGGAATAGGACTCTTGTGGTGGCAGTCAGTGTATATTTCTGGTTGTATGTTTATCAAAGTCCTAGAAGAGGATTTTGGAGGTCTTGGGACTTTACTGATGATTTGTGCAGACCTCTTGGACCTTGTTTGTGGGTCTATGTTGATTTCTATGTTGATGATTTGTATTGAGTTCTCAGACCTTGTTGTGGTCTGAGTTGACTTCACAGGAAGATAGTGAATTGATGATGGTGCCAGCAATGTGTTTGAATATTTTTGCAACTCTGTCAAGCTTTGTCTTCCCAGAAACAGGAACAGTGAAGAACTTGACTGTGGACTAGACATTGTGAACTTCAATATGGAACAGGAACTGGATGAATAACTGGACAAGGAGCTTACAAAGGAACTGGGACCTACCTGCCTTTGGACCCATGTGACATTTGGAGCTGGGATCATGGAAGGAAGAAAAACCATGGAAACTGAGGGCCAGCCTTGAGTCAGGCTGAAAGAATATTGGATACTGTGTACAAAAATTTTCAAACACATTGCAGGCACCATTAAATTCATTCATTCATAACATTCTTTTTTTATTAAATTGATTTGTTTATTTACTTTAATTTACAAGATTCAGTTTCAGAGTCCCTTGAGTTTCAAGTTTTCTCTCCTTCCTCTTCCCCGACCCCCATGGTGGCATGCAGTCAAGTATAGAATCTGCAAATACTTTCACACTGGACATTAGCCTGGTTGTATAGAAGGGCGTAACATTCTCTTTTTAAATTTTGAGTTCCAAATTTTCTCCCATCCTCCAGTCTTTCTCATTGTAATCTTTTTTTTCAATCAGCAAAAATCTGTCTTCTCTCCTTTCCAACCTCAACCCTTCGTGTCCAACTGAGAATGAAAAACAAGTAAAATTTGTGAATTAACCATTGTGTGTGTGTGTGTGTGTGTGTGTATAAGATGATGAGCATGTTTCATCTTTGTGTTCTGGGATCACAATCAATCATTGCACTGATCAGAGTTCCTATTTATTTTTCAAAAGTTGCTTGTCTTTATCTCTTCATTGGCATTGCACAAATTGTTTTACTTTACATCAATTAATTTAAGTTTTCCTAGATTTTTCCAAATGACCCCCTTTATCGTTTCTTAAAGAACAAAAAGCATTCAAGAACATTCACATTCATGACTTGTTCAACCATTCTTCAATTTTTAGGTATATCACCTCATCCCATTCTTTTCCACCTCAAAAAAGAGCCATAAATATTCTACACCTTTAGTTTAACTTGTTTTGCTTGGGATTAGTCCCTTCCTTAATTTATCCTCCCACTTAATTTCCTCTTTGGGCAGCTAGGTGGGCATGGAGGGTAGAACACCAGGCCTGGAATTAAGAAGACCTTACTTCAAACTGGCCTCAGATATTTACTTGATGCATAATCCTGGGTAAGTCACATCTGTTTCCCCTAATCCACTGGAGAAGGAAATATCCCACCATGTTGGTATTTTTGCAAAAAAAACCCAAATGAAGTGATAAAGGTTCAGACACAACTGAAATGACTAAACAGCAACAACAATTTCTTCTTCTCCCTCCTTCCCTTTTCCTCCCTATTTCTCTACTGACTGAAATGTGTTTCTGTACCTGATTGTATGTGTGTGCTTTCCTCTCCTTTCCATTTTCCAGTTCAGATAAGGAAGAGTTTTGTGTCATCTGCTCTCCTCATGTACTTCCTATAGACCATGATCAACATGGGTGATAATTTTCATTTCCTTTTTCTTCTCCCTCTACTGTGTTCTTCTTTTCCTCTCTTTCCATTCTTAAGATCTTCAAGATGTAAAAAAAAACACTTCTGGTCTTTCTCCCTAATTAGACTCCCTCTATGACCCCTGATGATGATGGAGTTCAAAGTGTATATATGTCCTCTCTCTCATTAGAATGTATGCAGTAATTTTTGTGCGATTCTTTATAATCATTCATGTTTACTTTTTAATGTTTCTCTTAATTCTTTTATTTGGACTTCAAAAGTTGCTATATAATTTTGGTATTTTCATCAGGAATGCTTGGAAGTTCTCTTCAATAAAAATAAATTTTTCACATGTAGTACATACTCAGTTTTACTGGATAAGTTATTCTTGGTTATAAGCTTATGTCCTTTTCCTTCTGCAATATGGTGCTCCAAACTTTCTACTACTTTACTGTGTTGGCTTCTAAATCAGTGTATAATCCTGACTGTGACTCCTTGCTACCTGAATTCTTTCTGTGTGGCTGCTTACATCATATTCCCTTTGACCTAGAACAGTGGTTCTCAACCTTACTAATGCTGCAACCCCTTAATACAGTTCCTCATGTTGTGGTGACCCCCCAGCCATAAAATTATTTTCACTGCTACTTCATAACTGTGATTCTGCTACTATTATAAATTGTAATGTAAATATCTAATATGCAGGATGTATTTTCATTGTTACAAATTGAACAAAAACCACAGGCTGAGAACTGCTGATCTAGAAGTTCTAGATCTGGGTTTTAATGCTTCTATGACTTCTTTATTTGGGAAGTTATTTCAGAAGTAACCAGCAGATTTTCTTTCTACTTTGCATTATGTGTGTAAGGGATTTCAGTAAGTTTAAGATTTCTTGAAATATTATGCCAAATTTGCTTTCCATGTCAGTTATTTTTGTTGAGATATCTTACATATTCTTCTGTTTTTTTCCTGGTCTTTAGTCTTTTTTTTTATATCTGTGGTTTTTTTTCATGAAGTTTTTGACGTCTATTTTATCATTATAATTTCAAGGAGTTTTTTGTTTGGGCAAGGTATTTTACCTCTTGTACCAAACTATTAATTCCATTTCCAATTCTTTCTTACATAATTCTCATTTCTTTTCCATTTTTCTTCTCTCTAGTGCAGATTAGCAAACTATGGCCCCTGGGACAAATCTGACTTATTGTTTTTCTAAGGCCCATGAGCTAAAAGTGGTTTTACATTAAATGTAATGATGTCATGTATGTCATATTTAAAACTGTATGATTTTGTGCACAAATACACATATATTCATATATGCATATATACATGCGTATATTGATAGATATATACTTGTGTATAAAACTGTACAAACAATTCTTAGCTCAATGACCATAAAAAATAAACAAATAGAAGCAAATAAGATATTTTCCTCAAGCCTTAATTTGACAATCCCAGTTCTTGAATTCTCATTACATTGGTAAAAATAAATAAATTCTTACTTTTGAACCCTTGCTTCATCTCTTCCAGGAATTCTGGTTAGATTTGTAGCCCCTGGTCTGCTCCCTCAGTTTGAGCCAGACTGCTGTCCTTACCTCTGAACTTCCTCCTCTTTTACCACCTAAGACCTGTCTCCACTTCCTAGCTAGGAAGATCTATGTGGAGAGCCAAATAAGGCCTGAGTCAGGACTCAGATAAGAGACCTTAATTATGTACCCTAATTCCTCTAACTGTTCCTTCATAATAACAAAATTAATCTGTCTTACACTACTTTTTTAATACTTAAAAATATTATTCCTGATCTTAGAACCCCATGCATTTGACCCATAGTGATGGAAAGCTTGAAAATGCCTGTATCAGACTGGTGAAAGAGAATGACTTAAGAAAAGACTGATTGAAATTAGTTCCCCTATTTTGTGCCTTCTATTCTTCTGCTAAATGGGATACTAACTGCTTAATTTGTGAATGAACTAGCAAAGAATGTTACCTTGGCTTTGAAAACCCAAGATTCTATAAATTAGACATACTATCAGTTTGTCATCAAATCAATCTGCTGGTACAGTTAAAAAAATTTAAGACCAGATTCTTTTCCCAATGTAATCATGGATACACCTGTCTATGTATGAATTGTTAATTGCATTGATTTTACTTTTGCTCAATGTATATGTAGTATCTATATTTTGCATTTTTCCAACTAATTTCGCTTATGCACAGTATCAAACATCAAAGTTATATGCATTACATTAAATTTCTGATGTCTTTAAAAAGGGGAAATGAAGTCTGTTGGATTTTTTGTTACTAGATTTGCTGTCCTAATATTGTTAATAGTTTCAACTGCTGTGTTTGCAATCTAAATTGCACAATGGGTTTATGAATTACAAAATGTTTCTGTAAGCCTTTAAGACATAACATGATCTAGATAAGGATCATATATAAGATCAATTTATTACAACAATTAATATTATGCTTAGGTATGAGTTAAGAGTATTAAAAACTCAAATCTTACTTAGAAGTGATTATAAATACACATATATTTCTGTTACCCTAGTTTATATAATTCCTCTCATCCCAATACCAGATGGGACAGGATCAGAGCTCACTTATTGGGACTATGGCATAATTTCAATATCACCTTGGAAATACAAAAAAAAACCCTTTCAATCAAATTATTAAGATATTTTACATAGAAAGGTCCCTGGGATTGACCCAGAAGGAATTACAAGAATAATTATTAGTACATTGAAAAAATCTCTATGCATTTACTTCCTATATTAATCATTGTAACAGTCTGTTGGACACTGAATTGTGAGATTTATTCTATATATGAAACTTCTGGCATTGATTTTTTATACCTTAAAATTTTTCTTTAAAAAGGGGGAATTGTGGGGAGCCAAAAAGGTCTGATCCAGGACTCAGTTAAAAGACCTTAATTATGTACCCTAATTCTTCTCAAGGTGATGCAGCTAGATGATGCAGCTTGCAGAGGCTGGCTCCCCCGAAGGAAACTCAAGGGTGCACTTGAAAGGAATTCTGTGTGATATCTTGACATCAAAACTTCAGGCTCCAAAAAGGACATGTTCATTATCATATTATATTAAAAGACTATTGTGAGTAAAAATCCTTGATTCTTCAGCTCTCTCTTTGTATCAGTAATGAGATATTCACAACACCCATGATGGTTATGAATATGCCGGTATAGTTTTGGATCACAAAATGTAGTAAACTCTCCATATGGAAGCAGAACCAAGGTCTTTATTCAGAAACCAGAACACTGAGTCCCAAAACCAGAAGGACAAGTCCCAAAACCAGAAAGCCAAAGTCATTATAGTGGTCACAAAGTTGAATCACATAGTTAATGCAGTGGACACCCACATTCCCAAGCCTTCACAAATAGAACAGGCTCCCTCAAGCAGGGATCCCTCTCAGACTCACACCAGTTTCTCAGCCTGGTGCTTGGAAGTTCTCAGTAGAAGCTGAAGAAGGAGGATCTCAGCAAAAGGTGCAGTCTCCAGGTGGTAACTGAGAAAATCTGAAGGTCCTCCTGGTTCTCTTCCATATATATATATATAGTATAGCTCTTCCCTGTTCAGCCCCTTCCTGTTAAGGTGTTAACTACTCCCAAGGAGTTAACTGGAAGTAAGGAACTAAGTGCCTTTACTAGGTGCTAAGTGCCTTTACTAGGTGCCAATAGAAAGGGGCATGGAAGATCTTCTGATTTCATTA
>JAQQSW010000721.1:0-30479 GCA_028646575.1 Pseudocheirus occidentalis
CACCAATGGACAGAGTTTTATACTTAGCCCTAAGTTACTAGGTGCTACTTAGCCCTAAGTATCTGATCTACTTAGCCCTAAGTATCCACTTAGCCCTAAATATCCAACAAATTGATTACCATTACAGTCACTGTATGAGTAGATGTGGCAGAGGGGCCCCAACACTGCATGCAGTCCACACCATCCTTGATAGTCTGACAAAGATGGCAATGGACCATACAGCTGCCTGGTCAGATTTTCCTCATTGAATGGGGGCATTTAGAGATGAATGATATGCCTATTTTGGTGAACAAATGTGACAACACAGCTCTTTTTAAAATTTTCAGAATGGCTAAATATTTGATGTCTGTCTAGGGTTGTATAAGGCCCTGAGGGCAGTGGGAAGCTAAGAGGGAATTCGAGAAAAGATTCACAAAATTACAAGATATAATCTCTGCTTCCAGGAAGCTTTCTGTTTAGATAGAGAGACAAGGCACATGCAACCACAAAGCTAACAACACAAGCAAGGAGATGACAAGAGCCAAAGAGTGCCCTTAACAAGTTCAGGTGGGGATTTGGATTGTGAGTTGGTAAGAGAAGACTTCATGGTGGAACTAGTACTTAGCCAACCTCCTTATTTTATAGATAGAGAAACTGAGGCCCTGGTGGCAATGTCAAGGCTAGAGCTGTCCCACAGTTGGATGTTCTTTGCATTCTATCTCTGGTTTTATGTCACTCCATTCCTTTGACTAACAAACATTGCTAAATATCTGCAAAGACATTCATCTTCTAAAATATTCACTTACTACCTCCAGATATTTCTGGGGACAATGTCCTCAATTGCCCTCCCTTCCAAATGCTCTACTCTTAACCTGTTTACTTTAGTAACATTACACAAGAGGTGCTTAGCAATTCATTGTCAGAAATTAATCAAATATTACATTCATAAAGTCCTTTAAGGTTTACAAAACACTTAATTCACAGTAACCCCATGAAGTCAATAGTAGAAGTACTATTATCTTCAGATTTATTAATGAAGAAACTGCAACTGTGAAACATTACATTATTTGTCCAGGGCCACAAAACTAGTGTCAGAGTCAGCATTTGAATTTAGGCCTTTTGACTTCAAGTCCAAGACCTAACTAGATTTAACACCCCCTTAGAATCTAATTACAATGGATATCATTGTCCCTAGGATGCCTATTGTGCGCCCTATCAATAGC
This sequence comes from Pseudocheirus occidentalis, assembly GCA_028646575.1. Classification (NCBI taxonomy): domain Eukaryota; kingdom Metazoa; phylum Chordata; class Mammalia; order Diprotodontia; family Pseudocheiridae; genus Pseudocheirus; species Pseudocheirus occidentalis. The sequence continues at coordinate 1,203 of JAQQSW010000721.1, forward strand.
TCTTACTGGCTTTTATTCCACTTGAACTCCTCGAACCTTGTACAGTCGTGACTTGTGAAGATTGAAGATGGGGACTATCCTACTGTGCTAGATAATAAATGGCTCCCCAGTGCCAAATGTATTCCAATTATTTTCAAAAAGTCATTTTATCTGATCAGGGAGTGAAGACTCTGTAGATTGAGTGAGGAGGACTGCCTATATTTGGGTTATAATATCAGGTTGAGCTGAAAGTTCATTGTCAGCAAGAAGATGAGCAACACAACCCTGACATGTGCAGACTTGGCAAACATACTTGATACTCATTAGAACTGACTCCTGTTCCAAGGACTAATAGAATCCTGCAGGCAGAAAGCTTGGGACTTGATACCTGGATGCCCTGATAACCCATGACTCTGGTGCAGATACCTATGATAAGACAGAAGGTAGCAGTAGCAGAGGATATTGATGGAACTCCTAATTCTCCACCACTAAAAGGAATCCAGAGAAATTTGATTTCCGTTTACTCTCCGATGCTTAGAGAATGGAAGGATTCATTTAGAAGAAATTTAGGATGAGGTTTGGCATGTTCTTGAAGCATGAATAAGACTGGGACAGGGGTACAATGTATGTGTATGTGGGGGGGCAGGATAGGTATGTACAATCCACCTTAACAGCTCTTAAACTTTTGAGAAATCATGGGATTGTAGCTCTAGACCTATGTGACCCTGGGCAAGTTGTTCGGCCTCCTTGGTCCTCAATTTCCTCATCTGTAAATACAAGGCGGGCTTGGATTAGATGGCCTCTAAGTTCCTTTCTTGGTCTAGAGCTACAATTGTATGATCTCAGGTACCAACTAAAGGATCTGCTTGTCAATGCTGTCATTGCAGAATCTCAACATTCACATGCCTCACCTACAGCGGTGGAGGAAGTGGAGGAAGACTGGAAAGATTCAGCTGTATATGGCCTTTTGAACTCTGACTTAATATATATCTACTGTGATTTCAAAATGCCCTAGACTGTTTTCTAGGCAGCCAGTGACTTTTTTTTTGAGGCAATTGGGGTTAAATGACTTGCCCCAGTGATTTTTAATACAGGATCTGTACTTTTTATCTTACCAGATTCCCACAACAGAAGAGGACAAAGTAAAGACAGCCTCCATCTGTCCAACATAATTCTATCACATACAGGATAGGCCCCAGGGGATCTCCAATTGTCTGCCATTTGTCAATAGCTTAGGGAGAAGGTAGTTAAAAACATGAATTATCGGAACTTGTAGGTATATTCTTCCTAAACTACCTTGTACTTAACTACTTCATAATTTACTATCTTTTTAATGCTGCATATGTATATTTTATATGTATTTATCTCTCCTATTAGAATAGAAATCAATTGTGAATAGGGATTGCTTTATTCTTTGTGTTTGTATCCCCAATGTCTAGTATAGTGCCTGGCACAGAATTAATGTTAATAAATACTTGCTGATTAATTGGTTAATTGGATGGTCTTTGAAAAGACTTCAAAAATCATAAGAAAAGGAATAATTTGCCCTAGTCCATCTTCCCATATATAGTTCACATTATTCCCATTCCCATATCCTCCCATTCTATAATCCTACCAATTGTATCCTACAGCCTGGAAGTATAACCCCACTTTAGCAAAGAATGAAAAGTCAAGAAATAGGCTGGAAAAATTAGCAAACAACAGAAAAATATTCTGACTATAGTAAGACACCATGGTGACAATGAAGATCAAAACATGAACTCAGAAGAATATAACAAAGTCAAAATTCCAACATTCAAAGCTTCAAAGAAAAATATAAATTGGTCTCAGGCCATGGAAGAGCTCAAAAAGAACTTTAAAAATCAAGTAAGAAAGGTAGAAGGAGAACTGGAAAGAGAAATGAGAGTGATACAAAGCAAATCATGAGAAAAGAATCCACAGCTTGGTAAAGAAGACACAGAAACACACACACACACACACACACACACACACACACACACACAGAAGAAAATAACACCTTAAAAAACAGAACAGGCCAAATGGTATAAGTTCAACAAAAATTCACTGAAGAGAACTCCTTAAAAGAACAGAATTGGTCAAATGGGAAAAGGGTACAAAAGCTCATTGAAGAAAATAATTCCTTAAAAATTAGAATTGAACTAGTAGAAACGAATGAGTCTATGAGACATAAAGAAACAGTAAAACAAACTCAAAAGAATGAAAAAAATAGAAGACAATGTGAAATATCTCATTGCAAAAACAATTGACCTGGAAAATAAATCCAGGAGACATAATTTTTAAATTATTGGACTTCCTGAAAGCCATGGGGGAAAAAAAGCCTAGACATCATCTTTCAAGAAATTATTGAAAAAACTGCCTTGATATTCTAGAACCACAGGATAAAATAGAAATAGAAAGAATCCACCAAACACCTCCTGAAAGAAATCCACAAAGAAAAACTTCCAGGAATATTATATCCAGAGCTATTATAATATAATATATATATTACATGTAATATTATATTATAATATAATTATATATAATATAATTATAATAGTATATATTATATGTAACATTATATATATATATATATATATATATTCCAGAGCTCCCAGGTCAAGGAAAAAATATTGCAAACAGCCAGAAATAAACAATAATTTAAATATTTATAGAGCCACAGTTAAGATAACACAAGATTTAGCAGCTTCTATATTAAAGGAGTGGAGGGCTTGGAATATGATATTCTGGAGGTCAAAAGAGTTAGGAATAAAATGAACCACCTACCCAACAAAACTGAGTATAATCCTTCAGGGGAAAATATGTATATTCATTAAGAAAGAGGACTTTCAAGCATTCTTAATGAAAAGACCAGAGCTGAATAGAAAATTTGACTTTCAAATACAAAACTCAAGAGAAGTATAAAAAGGTAAACAGGAAAGGGAAATCATAAATCACTTAAGGTTAAACAGTTTACATTCCTACATGGGAATATGATACTTATAACTCATAAGATTTTCTCATTACTAGGGCAGTTAGGAGTATGTATAAACAGAGGGTACAAATGTGAGTTGAATATGATGGAATGATATCTAAAAAAATAAAATTAAGTGGTGGGAAAGAAGAATGCACTGGGAGAAAGAGAAAGGGAGAGGAAGAATGGAATAAATTATTTCACATAAAAGAGGCAAGAAAGAGCTTTTACAGTGGAGGGGAAAATGGGGTAGGTGACTGGGAACACTTAAACCTTACTCTCATTGGAAATGGTTCAAAGAGGGAATAACATACACTCTCAGTTGGGTATAGAAATTTATCAGCAAAGTAAGAGGGGAAGGGGATATAAAAGGGAAGGGAGCTTATAGAAAGGAGGGAGGACGGGGGAGGGAATAATCAGAAGCAAAGCACTGGTGAGGAGGGACAAGGTAAAAGGAGAGAGACAATAAAATAAATAGGTAGGCAGAACAGGATAGAGGGAAATATAGTTAATAATTATAACTCTGAAATTTTTTTGAAGCAAGTTGCTCTGATAAAGGCCTCATTTCTCAAATACACAGAGAAATGAGTCAAATTTGTAAAAAATAAGATCCATTCCCCAAGTGATAAATGATAAAAAAAAATATGATTGGAAAAGTGTAAATTAAAATCATTCTGAAGTACCACTTTGCACCCATTAATTTGGCTAATACAATAGAAAAGGGAAGTGACATATGTTGGAGGGGATGTGGGTAAATTAGGGCACTAATGCACTGTTGGTGGAGTTGTGAATGGATTCAACCATTAAGCAGAAAAGTTTGAAACTAGACCCAAAGGCTTAAAAAACCAAGCATACCCTTTAACCTAATAATACCACTACTAGGTCTGTATCCCAAAAGAGACAAGAAAAAAAGGAAATGCATCTATATGTACAAAAATATTTAAAGCAGCTCTTTTCTGGTAACAATGAACTGAAAATTGAGGGGATATCCATCAATTAAGGAATAGCTAAACAAGTTGTGTTATGTAATTGTGATGGAATACTAATGCGCTACAATAAATGATGAGCTAGATGTTCTAGGAAAAATTTGGAGAGACTTACATGAACTGATACAAAGTGAAATGGGTAGAACCAGAAGAACATTGTACACCATAACAGAAATATTGTAAGATGATCAACTGTGAGTGATTTAGCTATTCTGATCAATAAAATGATCCAAGACAACTCTGAAGGACTTATGATGAAAAATGCTATGCATCCCCAGGGAAAGAACTGATGGAGTCTGAATATAGATCAAAGCATACTTATTCAACTTTATTTTTCTTGGCTTTTTGGGGGGTCTGTTTTCTATTACAACATGACTATTATGGAAATATGCTTTGTATAACTACACATGTAAAACCTAAATCAAATAGTTTGCCTTCTCAATGACGAATGTGGGGAGAGAGGGAGAGAATTTGGAGCTTAATTTTTTTTTTGGTTAAACAACAAAAGCATGTGTTTAGTAAATACTTAGTCATTTGACAAACTTGCTTAGGAAGACACTTGAAAACAAGAATTTCTCAATCCACACAAACATAGTACTTCTGTTTCCAACAAATAGTAAGCATTGAATATTTGTTGAATCAAAATGAATTGATACAAAAATCAAAATTTTTCCACGCTATCCTTTACAAATCTTCCCCTAATTTTGTGATATTTCAAAGGATATTAATGTATAATTTAGGCTATTACTATATAAGCTGTCACTGCTCTCCTCCCCCCCCATTTGTTAGTCATACGTGCCCTTCATGAGTTATGTTACTATTTGCACAAGTTATTATTGATGATTGACTACATCCTATTTGTGCTCACCATAAATCTTTCCATTACCCTTGTTTTGGGGCTCAATTTTAAAAACAAATGTTGAAAAGTGTTTTTACATGTAATTGGGGAAAATTAAAATACTAAATAAAAAAAGAATTCTTGGGGAAAAAAGAACAACTTTGAGTGACTAAGTCATTTTTGACTATTATAAATGCCCAAATTAAGTACAAAGGACAAATGAAGGAAGATACTCTCTACATCCAGAGAAAGAATCCCTTGTACATAGGAAATTCCTGCCCTCAAGAAGTTTACATTCAAATGAGGAAAAACAATATATAAAAAGGCAAAGAGCTGAAAAGAAAGCAGGAAGATTGGTTTGGAGGGGATAAGCTATATGTGGCTAAGTGGAGATTCTGGGAAGAATTGAGCCCTGTTTTTCTTCTGAAAAATTCTTATCCTAACAGTTGCCAGGACCCTCACCAACCTGGTGACCCTTACCTGGGCACACTAAGTTTGTTGGTATCCTTCTTAGTGTGGCATTTGTAGAAGAAGACACAATGCTCCAGGTGTGGTCTGAGGAGGTCAGACTACTTTGGGACCATTCTCTCCCCTGACTGAAACCTCTATGTATGCTAACACTGTGGTGTGTTTCTGAGTGTCTGAATGTAAGTGTGTGTGTGTGTGTGTGTGCGTGTGTGTGTGTGCGTGTGTGTGTGCGTGCGTGTGTGCGTGTGTGCGTGTGTGTGTGCGTGTGTGCGTGTGTGTGCGTGTGTGTGTGTGTGTGCGTGTGTGCGTGTGTGCGTGTGTGTGTGCGTGTGTGCGTGTGTGTGTGCGTGTGTGCGTGTGTGCGTGTGTGCGTGCGTGTGTGCGTGTGTGCGTGTGTGTGTGTGCGTGTGTGCGTGTGTGTGTGCGTGTGTGCGTGTGTGTGTGTGCGTGTGCGTGTGTGCGTGTGTGTGCGTGTGTGCGTGTATGTGTGTGTGTGCGTGTGTGCGTGTGTGCATACCCGTGTATACAGGGATTTGTTGTGGTAGTAAACAATTGACTATAATCAAAATCCCTTTATCAAACTGTTCGAAAACTATGTCTCCCTGATCTAATTCTCTAAGTTGACTTTTGAAATTAAATGTGGGACATGGGTCTTTATTCTGATAAACTTAATCTAGTTGATATGGGTCCATTCTAGTTTATTGGGTTTTTATTTGAATTCTGATTCTGACATTCAAGGTGCTAGGTATCCTTTGCATTACCCATAAACTTGATGCAGGAGCAGCACTCAGTTGATAACTTACTTGACTGAAAATCAAAAAGAGTGTGAATCCTACCTCAGATATTTACCAGCCAAGTAATCCTGGTTTAACTTTTCTGAAACCACAGTCTCTGTAACTGTAAAATGTAATACTTGCACCTACCTTATGAGTGGGTTTTAAAAATCAAATAATACATAAGCTTTATTAATTTATAACATATGGGTTTTAGAATTTTAAAACTATGTAAATGTCAGACTCAACAGGCCCATCATGGGAGTTCAACAAGCCCTTGCACCTTGCCTTGTCAGTCATTTCAGTGGAGTCCAACTCTTCTGGCTCATTAAATGTCCTGCTGTTGCTTAGTCATTTCAATTGTGGATGACTCTTTGTGACCCCTTTTGGGGTTTTCTTGGCAAAGGTACAAAGGAGCAGTTTGTCATTTCCTTCTCTAGTTCATTTGATCGATGAAGTAACTGAGGCAAATGGGGTTGAGTGACTTGCCCAGGGTCACACAGCTAGTAAGTGTCTGAGGCTGGATTTGAACTCAGGTCTTCCTGACTCCAGGACTGGCACACTATCCACTGTACTACCTAGCTGCCATGCCTGCCTTCCCTAATTCACTATAATAATTACTGAAATTATTACAAGTCTTTTTTTTTTAAATAAGAACACTTTCCTTGAAGGTTACTTATGTGGCAACTTCAACTATTTCATATAGAGAGATGCATGGCATAGGCAAAGAAGATGCCTGAGTTTCCATCTCCGGGAGCTGCCGCGAGCGCAGCCCGCGCCATGCCGTCCCACCTGCAGGGGATGGTCCTTTGGAACTGCTCCAGCTTCCTCATCAAGCGCAACAAGCGGACAGACAGCACCGACCCCAACAACCTCAAGGCCCGAAACTTGTTCCGCTACAACCCGAAGACTGTGAGAATTGAGGCGGCGGCCGATAGCAGGGGCATCGTGGTGGTGCTGAAGCAGCAGGCAGGTCAGAGGACGCCTGCCACCTCCTATGTCAGGACCACGATCAACAAAAATGCTCGGGCCACACTGAACAGCGTCAGGCACATTATCCGCAAGAACAAATACCGGAAAGATGTCCGTATGGCGGCTCTGCGCGGGGCCAGCGCCGTGCTTTGGAGCCAGAAGCCAGTGGTGGTGAAGAAGAAGCAACCCCCCCACCCCCACCCCAAGCACCTAAGGTGCCAGGCCTGCCTTTGGCTAATAAAGTCAGACTGCCCAACTTTGAAAAAGAAAATATCTGAACAGACAAAATATAAGAAGAGTGAACAGAGCACCGGCCCTGGAGTCAGGAGGACCTGAGTTCAATGCCAGCCTCAGACACTTGACATACTTACTAGCTGTGCGACTTTGGGCAAGTCACTTAACCCCAATTGCCCTCCAAACATAATGTGTGTGTGTGTGTGTGTGATTTGATTTTTGATTTATAATAAATAAATAAATATGAATATATAAATAAATCAATAAATAAAATGAATTTATTTTTTAAAATACTTTTTTAAAAATCATGACCATAATTGCCACCAATTTTAATAATAAGAATAGCTTGCATGTATATAGGCATGTACGAGCTTTCATGTTTACAAAGTGTTTACAAATATTATTTAATTTGATCTTGAAACAACCTGGGGAGGTGGGAGTTATTATTATTCTCTTGATACAGATGAGGAAACTGAGGCAGACACAAGTTAAATGATTACCTAAGGTCACACAACTACAGCCATCCCTTCCACACTGCAACTTTTCCCATTGTGATTTTGATATATCACAAGTTGGCCTAAGACATTAAATGGAAACTTTGGGGGAAATTTTGCAGATGCCTCAGATGACACACAAAGGCCAGCAGATGATACAGAAAAAGTTTAGAAACTCAGAAATGTATAAAATATATTGTATGTTGATGTTGTATAATATCAACCAAAATTTTACAATAATGTATTGTCAACACCTCATAAAAGAAAAGAAAAAAATCAGATTCCTTCTCTGGTACAAAGGGACAAACAAAAAAATTTTACATGGATTTTCTAGAACTTGGGGGCACCTTGTCCTTAAACCCATGATGTGGAAAGGATAACTGTAGCAAGTATCTGATGCTGAGGTTTGAAGTCTAACTCTCTCCACTGTGCCATCTAGCTACTCCTACTGCAGAAATCAGAAGAACTACATGGTCAAATGTGTCAACAAAGGAATATATGCATAAATATATATATGTATATATACAAACACACATAGTATATATATATATATATATACATATATATATACACATATATATAGTACTGGATGAAGAGTCAGGAGATGAAGGTTCAAGTCCCATATTCAGCATTTCTAAGTCATGTGATCATAGACAAATCCCTCTCTCTAAGCTTCCATTTGTTTTTAACTCTACAAAGTAAAGGCAATAATACATGCATTACTTATTTCCCAGAGGGATAGTGATAAAAATCACTTGTCAAACCTTAAACTATTATATAAATGTGAGTTATTACTACTTTTCTTAATGTAAATAATATCTATGAAAAAACGAAAATTCACCACACTTGATGAATTCTCTCCTGGATATTGTCATGATTAAAAATAAGGTAGAATGAGGCACAAAACTCTACTTATGATCAATTTATCAATAAGATTTTTGTTGTTCATTCCATTCAGTTATGTCCAACTCTGTGACCCCATTTGGGGTTTTCTTGGCAAAGATACTGGAGTGGTTTGCCATTTCCTTCACTGGCTCATTTTTCAGATGAGGAAACTGAGGTAAACAAGATTTAGTGGTTTGCCCAGGTTCACATAGACAGTAAGTGTCTGAGGCCAAATTTGAACTCAGGTCTTCTTGACTGAAGGTTCTGAACTCTATCCACTGAGTCATCTCACTGCCTTTATTGGTAAGACTAGCAATTGCCAATAAATGGGGTCTCACAGTTTCTTGGTAAGCTAAAAAAATCTCCAGTGAGGGCTGGTAAAACGTTTGTATAGACAAAAGGAGGAGCCTCTAAAAATTAGAAGTCATAGTCATAGATAAGGAAAACAAAATGTTTGGTTACAAAGTCAGAAACAGCATAGATGGGGGAAATAATATAACTGGTTACGAAGCCTACAGCATCATAGACAGCAAAAACAATATAATTGGCAAGATACGTCAGGTTAGCAACAATCCCTCCTTTCATCCTATTGTTAAGAAAGGTTGATAGATGAGTCCATCTGTATGTTAGTGGAACAGAGATAACAGACTTCCCTGACATGGAGTGATTCACAGGAAAGCTACACTTCTGAACCCAAAAGATAACAAATTTACACTAATTATCTAAGGACAGTCAGCAATGTAGAAATAACAGGTTTCTTTCAATTAGAAGTGACTTATAGGGAAACTGAACTTTTAAACTTAAGATAGCAGATTTCTTTTAATTAAAGTGTTTTCATGGGGAAACCAATCAATAGTTTGGTGTAGTTGATAGAGGTCCAGGCCTAGGGTCAGGGAGACTCATGTTCCTGAGTTCAAATCTGGTATCAGACACTTACTACCTCTGTGACCCTGGGTAAGTCACTTAACCTTTTTTGCCTCAGTTTCCTCATCTGTAAAGTGAGCTGGAGAAGAAAATGGAAAACTCTAGTATCTTTACCAAGAAAATTCCAAATGGGATCACAAAGAATCAGACACAACTGAAACAACTGAACAACAACAACAAAACTTAGAGAGGAAAACAACTTTCGAACCAGTGAATTTCTGAACTGAACTTAAAGACAAAGGAATGTGACTTTAGGTAGTTATATAAAAATGGTGGTGGTGATAAAGAATAGAATCAATTACAAAATGGAATCAGAATCAATTTACTTTTTTCAATATCTTCCTTGTCTCCCCAACTATTGATGTAAAAAAAGGGTCTCTAACTAGCCAAGAGAGATGGGACAAGGTCTCAATACTAAATAAAATCATGTACTTTTACAAAAAAGGAAAGCCTCAAAGATGTTTATTCAAACCACATTACTCAGGATTCACACATGCTGGTTATCTGGCCTTCCAGCCCAGGAGAGATTAGAGCTAGGAAATGGAGGAGGTGGAGAGTGGGAGTGGGGAGATGTCAGAGCAGAAAGAAAGGTAGTAAGATGGATGAAACATAAGACCTGAAAAAGTACCCTAAAACAAAGGGCAGAACTGCAACTGTGACTGCAATGGTGGACCTGGAGGAGGAAGGAAGAAAGGTGTATCTTTTTTCTCCTTGGAAAGATGGAGGTCTACAGATGTGAAATACCAGATAAATTGCCTGATGCCAAGATTTCTGAATTGGTTGGTTTTGTTTAACTTTTTCTTTGTTGTAAAGGAAGTTTCTCTGAGCCAGACTGGGAGGAGGGAATCAGAGTAAATCCAGAAAAGATACTAATGTTAAGACAAAACATAATTTTTCCAAGAGAAGACACAGATGATTTTCTCAATAACAGGGGAAAAAATGAATATGGTCCTCTAAAATAAATATGAATCAAAATCACACAAACCAAAATAAATCACATGCAACCAATACCTAGACTATCATTTTTTAAAAATTAAACAAAAAGATTTTATAAGGTCAGATGGTTAAGGCTCAAATATGTTAAAATTTTTAATGGCAAGAAGATATGGAAAAACTAGAAAAAGCAGACACCCAGATTCAAAAAAAAAAAAAAGCAGGGAAAATTTTATGTAGGAGAAAATGGTCCTAAGCTGCATAGTTCTTATGGGCATCATTTAAAATTCAACAAAGAATAATCACTGAAGATCATAATTAATTAACTAATCAAGAAGCATTTATTAAGTGCCTACTATGTGCCAAGAATTGTGCACATATCCTTGAATTATTAAGAGAATGCTAAATTCTTTCCAGTATCCATTAGTTAAGGAGGCAGCAAAACATTCAAAATATTTGAGAAAGATTTTTTACTTTCCTCCTCAAGTTTTGGCATTTAAAAGGATAAACTCGAGTTATCTGGATCATTTATTTGAGTGGAATAAGTCATTTTCTCAGATTAAACAAAGGGTTAATGTAAATCTTGTTGATCCTTGAACGTTCTCATAATTTGTTATGTTTGAATTACATGATAAAGTGCGAGGTATCTAGGTGGATAGATATCACCCCACTATTTATATCTATGTATGTACATCTTTGTTACTACTCTAAAAATTTCCATCTTAACACATGAATATGAAGTTAAAAATCATTAGCCTTATCAAATTAATAGTATTCTTGCATTTCAATTATAAGTTAGTTTTCTTATCACTGTCCCTACTCATATCTACAAGACCCCTCTTCTAATTCACAAAATGATCATTCTAAATAGTTACCCCACAACAACAAAGTTACTCATGTGGGATAAAATATACCTTGCCTTTTAGTTTTCAAAAGATGTGTTCTTCTTTGATGAAAGAGAAATTCTTCTTGCTGTTTTTCAAAATTAGCAGTGCATTTTGAAATGGAATTACAAGAATATTAAAAAATAAGAGAAGAAAGCCCAGTTTGCTATTGGTGCAAGTAATTTATCCTGTATGAGGGGTATGTTTGCTAAATAAGAATTTCAAAAGAGTGCCTGAGACCACCATCTGTTGATGACATCTTAATAATACCCCATAGTGTGTGTATACACACATATACTGCATGTGTCTATACATATGTGTGTACATCTACATTATGGCATACATATACATACATGTATACATACACACACACACACACATATATATATTTTTTTATTTTCAAAGCCCACTCCATTGTGAATGGAAGTTCAAAGAAGTATGATATGGAGACACTCAATCCTTTCTTAGGATTAGGGGCATATAATAGTCACAAACTTCTTTCAGTGATTATTTACATATCATGAGTACATTTATGTAACATGAATACATTTCTGAAAAAACATGGAAATAGTTATTTTAAAAGACTGGAAATCTGCTTTGTGAAACTGATACTTAACAAATAATGTTTCTATTTTAGGAAGACAAGAATAGTCTTACCTGTTTCAAAGAAGTGGTGTTTTTGGTGCTTATAAAGTCTATTATAAATCTTTTCAGGAAGAATATATGCAATGTGAAAATATAAAAAACACTGGGTGATGCTATTAGAATCTAAAAAAAGCATATCCTTGCCATTAAAAAAACTAACATAGCCTTGAGCATTTTGCCTAAAATTGTATCTAATGATTTTTGAGGGGATAATCTATGTATTAGTAAAAACTGTGTTATTTTGATGCAAATTTTAGAGTATTGTCTTCCTGTTTCCCCAATACTGAGAAAATTATCTTGTAACAAATAATACATTATCTCAATTGCTATTTTGGATTAAAAATTCTGACAGATTAAATTAGCATTTTCATCAAAACTAGAAACACAGTCAGTACTGGAATTAGACTTTTTCCAGATAACTGCTATATGTTGCCATTACATACTGCCAGGACACTGGGAATTGAGGGAAAGTGGAGCAACATTTGTCAGAGACTATAAAAGTTTTGTAGGTCTTATATATTGCTCCAATTTATCCAAAGTTTGTGTCCTATTTATAGACTATCAGTGCTAGAAGGGATTTGAGTGGCCGCCAAGCATAACCTAAGAAGAAATAGTCCACAGAATATTTGACAAGTTATTTTCCAGCCTTTTCCCAAAGTCTTGCAAAGAGAAAGGACCCATTAACTGTGAGGCAGCATATTCTACTTTGGGAGAACTCTAAACGTTAGGCAGTTTTTCCTTAGCTAAAGGCTATATTTGCTTCTTCAGCTTTTACCAATTTCTTCTAATTCTGTCCTTTGGAGTCAAACATAACAAGTCTGGTCCTTCTAAGTGAAAGCCTTTCAAATACTTGAAGATAACTATTATTATACACTCCCTCTCTCTCCCAGTTCTTGTTGTATGACCAATTCTTGTATGGCATGAACTTGAAGACTTTTTCGTCATCCTAGTAGCTCATTCCTAAATGCTCTCCAGCTTAAGAATGCCCTTCCTTCAAACACCTGCCCTCAAGTCAAGAGGACCTGAGTTCAAATCTGGCCTCAGACACTTGACAAATTTACTAGCTGCATTACCTTGGTCAAGTCACTTAACCTCAATTCACTATATAGTTTCCTGAGGACTTCCAGTAAAACTCTCCAAGTTGACATAAAGCAAATAATGATTTTTTAGACCCAACCTTCCAACCAGTAAATGTATTCTTGTCCAGATCTCTCATTATACCCAAAAATTGCATGAAAGACTCCCTAACATGTTTTTCTAAAATCTAGGTAAATTATATTTATGCCATTCTCTTGATTCACCAGTTTAGTAATTTTTTCCAAAAAAGGAAATGAACTTGGGATGGATGGCATGGTCTTTTCTTGACAGCCATGCTGGCTCTTGGTAATCACCAAGTTGTTTTCTAAATCACAGGATCATAGATTTGTTTAAAGCAAGAAGAGATGGTAGAGATAATTTAGTTCATGCCCTTTATTTTACACATAAACTTCCTGCAGGTCAGACAGGTTAAACAGCTCTCCCAAGGTCATATAGGTAATAAGCAACATAATTGGGTTTTGGTTCTTTTCTCATTAAAAATTCTTTTTCCAAGAAAAAAGTAGAATATTTAGTAACCATCTATTCAAGAATTTTGGCAGGAATTGAAGTCATGTCCAGTGACCTAGAGTTTGAAAGCTTCATTATCTTCTTTAAAAGTCTAGACATTTTCCCTTCTCTAATCCTACAGTTTATCCTCCATTCTCTGTATTTCAATAATTACTGACCTCACCTCCCAGTTCTTTCAGTACTGTAACATAAATTGTGGTTCATCTGGGACAGGTGCCTTCAAGAGCAGCTAGGCACTCTCTTGTTATTTCACTATTGTTAACAATGTGTTGTGAGTATAAACTCTCTTTTAACCATTCTTGTTATGTCCTCTACAGTTCCTACATCATTTTCCTTGGCAGAGATTAAAGAAATAAAATGACAAGCATATCTTCCTCTTGTCATCAATATCATCCTAACTACCTTAAACAAAGACTATTTGCTTTCTTTGATTCTCTTGTCTTCAATATAACTTTTTATAAAGCATACAGCCTTTGCTGCATTTTTGCCTTCCTAGTCAACATTAATTAGCTTATTCTGAGCTTTAGAATTCCTGGCACTATTTTTACAGGACTGAACCACACCTTTGTATTCATCCTCTATTGCCTGTTCTTTATTCTATCACCTGTATTTGTCATAGTAAGATAAAATAAAATGTCAAAATAAAATCCAAATTGATTAGTGAGTTCCCTGTGTATCCACACTAGTCTTTAAACAAATCTCACCTTTCCTCATCACTTGAATGGTTGCTCTTTACAGATTCAGAATTTTACTCTTGAAAACTTTCCATCTCTCCTGGGTTTCAATCCATTTGCCATCTCTTTTTAGGGGAGCATATCAGACTATTATTGGCTTATCTCTTTTGTATCACAAATTCTAAGATGAAGTGGTCACTCCCCCAAAAGATTGCTTTCATTTTTACACCAGCAACGAGTTCCCCATATAGGTAAGAATTAAGTTAAGAATACAAGTTTTCCTTCATTGGTCCCTCCTCCTTTTAAGATTTCTAATCAAAATCCTTACCTGAAATGGAATCAAAGAATGTCACAGCTGGAAGTGATCTGAGAACTTAACTATGACCATCAACCACTCTTTATAGTTGAGAAAATGGAGGTATTAGTAAAGTAATTTGTTTTAGTAAGTGATAGAGCTGGTTTCAAACCCAGGTCTTCTGAAATGTAGTGGGAGTCCAATATTCTTCTATTTCAATCTATTATGCTACTTAAAGGTAGGGCCAAATTAAGAGGCATCCTACAGGATTTGGAGTTATGACACTTGAGTTCAAAATAGTTAATAACTGTGTAACCATGGGCAAATCACTTAATTTTTCAGGGACTATTTCTTTATCTATAAAATAAGACTTGCACTCCCTTGCTCATAGGATAATGAGAAAAGTGCTATGTAAAATGTGAATCATTATCACTCTGTTAGTAGTTAGGAGGTGTCAGCTCCCCACTTTCCTCGTCACCATCATAGGTAATAACCTGAAGTTACGTTTTCAGTTCCTTCTCCCCTTGATAATTTGTTGGTTGGTAGCTGCTACCTTTAATCTCTTAGTACAGTGATAAGGGGAGAAAACCCTATATACGTTATCACTGGATCACTACTGGTGATCTCTGAGGAGTAAAAACAAACCAGAAGGATCCTTTGACAAGGAAGAAAAACAACTGCTTTTCTGATTTTCAAAATGAAAAAGAAGACAAATAATTCTAACAGGAGGCTGGTGAGCTTGATTCTTGGTAAAAATTCTAGAAGAAATTGTTTGTTTTTAAAAAAAATGTATTGTTTTTTGTTTTTATATTAATTACCCTTTCTTTGTAATAAAGAAAATAACAGTTCAACAAAGCCACCCAGAATATGGCTTGGTAGTAGATATCACTATTAAAAAAGATGATTTTATGAGTACTTAAGTAGGGAGGGAGGGAGGGATGCAAAGGGCTATATCAGGCTAATCTAATTTTCTTGTTCAATTAGGATTAGTAGATTAGGCAGACTGACTGAATGAATGAATGAAAAAGCATTTCTTAAGCAGCTACTATGTTTAAAGCATTGTGCTAAGCCCCAGGAATATCAATAGAAAAGAGGTCTTATTTTCAAGGAGTTCTTTTTTTTTTTTTAATTGGGGAAGACAACACAGAAGGAAAGTTTCAGCTGCAAGTCAGATGGAAAGGTCCCATGGTCCATAAGGTACAGTCATTTCCACAGATAAAATCTTATTGATTTCTGATCTAGAACTATTTGTCAGTGCCAAAGATTCTGGTGGCCAAAGCTTTCTTTTCTGGATCTTCAGTACCTTTGGCCGTAGTACCTGCAGGAACAGCTGGCAGGTTGCATCTCCATCTAGTCAAGGAAGCTGGGACTCCATACCAGCTGCTCTATCTACTATGCTACCTAGCTGCCTCAGTAGTTACCTAGCCACTGTTTAAAGACCTTTAATGGCTGGGAACTTATTAAGTCTCAAAAGCTGACCGTTTGACTTTGGATAACTAATAATAATAGTCCGTATTTATATAGTACTTTAAGGTTTACAACGCATTTTACAAATATTAACTAATTTTATCCTGACAGCAATCCTGGGAAGGATCTATTATAATGCCCATTTTACAGGTGAGGAAACTGAAACACTCTGGGACATGCAGTAAGTGTTTGAGGCTAGATTTGAACTCAAGTCTTCCTGACTCCAGGTCCAGTGTTTTATCCACTGCACCATATAGTCACTTCCATATTCTTATGTCCTTATGTAACAGTCTATGCAGACAGGTCTCAAACTGGCCATAGTGGAGGCAGGAAAAACTATAAATTCCAGAATCTCTCAGTGACTTAACCTCACTAGGGAGACAGCCAGTCCAAGACTTGTCCGAATAGATTATTAAAAGGATATATCCTTGTATCCCTTCTATATTTAAAGTTTGCATTTTCTCAGAGGTCAAATAAAACCACCTTAATCCTTTTACTATATAACAACCCTGAGAATTCTTGAAGAAAGCCATCATGTCTCCCTTTTCTCTCCCTCTCCCTTTTCCCCTCCCCCTTTTCAAACTTAGCTCTTCTGTATTCCATTGGGCAGAGCACTGCTCTCAAGAGAACCATTATGGTGGAAATGACCTGATGCATTAACTCATGGTGTTAATGACTCATAATTTAATGTGTGACCCATGTTCAGATTTTAACAGGGGACAATGGTTTCACCTATCCCCAAATAAGAATCCTTAATGGAGTACCTTGTGAGAATGGCAAGAATATTTTTGGATGTCCTCTCATCATGTTCCTTAAATAACTGTCTACTCTAAAGGTCATTGTCTACTCTGAAGATATGTGCCCACAGTCATTTACATTTTCACATATTCTCTTGTAATTCCTTACTTTAAATCTTCAAAGATCTGTGATTTTGTAGAGGTACAAATGTTCTTTCCACCCACAGAGATCACCACAACCCCTCTACATCCTAGCAGATTGCCTTCAAGAGTTTCTGTGATTGAAAACTCCATCATCCTACTGCCAATGTCATGAGCAACCTCACTGAATTTCAATGAGAGACATAGAGTTCATTGCTAGGCACATATTCAAAGCTCTTCCAGCCAAAGTTTGCATGATTCTGGCATAGACTGAAAGACTCCACAACATGATTAAGTCTCAGGACTGAGGTCTTAGTGATCACTACAAGAAAAAAGTTAAAAACCAAGAATGGAAAAATCAGAGTAAATCTTTTAAACATGAAAGCTGGCATATTTCTACAATAATGTAAACATCTCTAAATTTTAAAAAATATGAAAGCCAAAATAGTTTTCTAGATTTTTGCTTAGTTCTAAGAGATTTGTCTTGCTTTTATCCATATTAAAATTTGAATCATACTGTTCCAATATAATTTTTTAATTTAATATATGACATTTTATTTTCCCCAATTACACATTAAAACAGTTTTAAACATTTAAAAAAAACTTTTGAGTTCCAAATTCTCTTTCTCTCTTCCTTCTCTCTCCTCACATGAGATGGTTAGGAATCAGATATACAGATATATATGTGCAATCATGTAAAACATTTCCATGTTAGTCATTTTGTACAAGAAGATTTGAATAAAAAAAGAATGAATGAAAGTGAGAAATAGTATACTTTAGCCTGTATTCAGACAGTATCTCTAGCATAAATTTTTAATAGAATTTTCATTCTTTGAAAAGACAATGCTTACATTTAATGGAGCACATGTAAGTACAGGTATTTGAAATTCCAAATTTCCATTGGCTAATAGGAATACATGTTATTGCTAATATCCAGAATCTAACTAATTGACAACGCACAGCAGGTAATCATATTATTAGCTGCAGAGTCAGAACAAAGAGAAATTTGTCACACCATTAGCCTCTATATCAGCACCATTAAAGAATAGCAATTATTAGCACTTTGTGTCTGGGTGACTTTTCTTTAAGACCTGCTAATGAGCAGATTGTTGTTTTTTTAAATAGGATTTAACATTTTCAAATATTTCTTACAATTAAATTTCAGCTTGAGTTTGGAATTTAACTAAAGCATTTGTCTATGCTTATAAACGCTCTCTGAAAATATCATTGAACTTCAATCTCATCTGTGTACTACAACTACCCTCAAAGCAAATGTCAAACAACATAATCTTCAAAATAGAATTTCACTTGAAAGTTATTTTGGTTTTTAATAAAATGTTAATGATTAACAGTATTTTTTATTAAAAACAAAAGCATCTTTTATTGCAAACATTACTTAAGATTTTCTGCAGACAGTAAGATCTGAACTCAGGATCCCTGATTTACTCAAGCAGTGCACTAACTCCTGAGCTAAAGGAGCCTACCCAACAGAATTAGAATTATTCCTTTCAAGACAAAAGACTCCATTACTGCAAACATTTAAGACAATATGTAAGGTATAAAATAACTAACATTTAAAAAAAACCTTTTAAAGACAGTTGAAGGCAATAAGATGCTTAAAGCCAAGAATTCATTTGAAATAAACATTTGCTAGACATGTGAAAATACAAGTGTCTCTTAACTTCAGTCTAACATCATTGTTGACAACTGCGTTGGTATTTGGGCATCCAATAGACCCACCATTCCCACTCACTCCACTGTTGCATGCCAACCTAATTGCTCTGCCATAAATGGGCAGTCTGCTGAAATGGTATACACAGGGCTAGAGCTACAGATAACATTTGTGCTAGTCTGACCAAAGCAGGAAGGACTTAACCACATGAGGTATGCCAAGGAAGGAAGAAATGTGTATAGACTCACCATATGGTGGACTGAGGCTCTTTCTTGACAAGGACACTCAATAAGAACACATATGCTTCATTCACAGTCACCTCTGGCCCCAGATTCCTGAATACTACATAGCAGAGCATAGACTACTCCTACTGGGGGCCAGTAGTCTTTCTCAGACAGATCATTGAGATGGGCTGAACCTGGTGTCTTGTGTCTAAGAAGTATTATAGCTCTCTAGTCAATGTTAAAGTGTAAGACTGGCAAAGTACTTAGAACAGTGTCTGGTACACAGCAGATGCTGCTATATAAATGATGGCTGTTATATTTAGGGCAGCTAGGTGGAACTGCGGATAGAGAGCTGGGCCAGAAGTCATAAAGACTCATCTTCCGGAGCTCGAATCCAGCCTCAAACACTTACTAGCTATGTGAGCCTGGAAAAAGCAAACCATTCCATTCTCTTTGCCAAGAAAACCCAAATGGGGTCACAACGAGTCTAAAACAACTGAACAACAACAAAATTATTGTTTTTAGTTCTGGAGTCTGTGTACATCAGCAATTGTTCTTTGGCTTTGATACAGAGAGTGAGGAAGAAGCCCCTGTCCAAGGTGAGGTTCTGTAAAGGACAAGCTGAATGTGTAGATTTTTCAGTGTTTTTAGCAGCATGAACAGAAAAACTAACAATCCCCAATCATCTTTTACCATTATATGATTAAGCCTTTTAGCATGACTGAGCAAAGTGTTACAAGCCACTCTAATCACTAAATCTGCAGCCTTCTCTAATGAGATTTCTCAAATGAAGGCATGTTACAAACAAGCCAGACAAAGTCATAAATCAATGGTTTAGAACGGGGGTGGGGAACCTGCAGCCTCAAGACAACACATAACCTTCCAGGTCCTTGGGTACAGCCTTTGACTGAGTCCAAGTTTTACAGAACAAATTTGTTCTGTGAGTCAAAGGGCTGCACTTGAGGACCTTGCAGGCCACATGTGTCCTTGAGGCCACAGGCTCCCCACCCCTGGTTTAGAGAATTATATCCCCCTCACACTAAAGGCAGGGTAGGCATTACATCGAATGCTATCTGCCTTGGGGTGAAGGTATAAGGGTCTAACTTGGGCCTTACAAACACATGGTATACAAGCAGAAAAAATATACAGTTCCAGGAAGTGGCAAGGTAGTTGTCCATCTATAGGGATATGATAAGTTACAAAACTGTCAAAGACATATTTTGTAGGTTTACAATACCTAGATTTTCTAGACTGCTATACCATCTAAACAAAGTTGAGGGGATTTTACTACAAAATCATAAAGGGGGTTGGACAGCTCCCATTCCCATGGTTTTGCTATATTAGTAAGCATTCTATAAAGGAAGAAGAGAGGGCACTACAGGAGGAAATGGAAGACATGCGGGGCAAAATGAATGATAACAAAATCTCACATCAATGAGTTTGAGAATCAGTTTAAGAATTATATACATTTCCTGTATATGTGGAGCCTATATTGGATTTCATGCCATCTGGGGAAGAGGGGAGGGAAAGGAGGTGAAGAAAATTTAAAACTTAGAGAAGTGAACGTTGAAAACTAAAAAGAAATAATTTATATATAAAAAGAATTATCTATCTATATATATCCCATTATAACAGAAAATATCAAAAACAGAAATAAAAATTAGAATAATGAAAAATGAATACTGCTACTACAATGTCAAAAAGAAAGAATTCATTTCAATGATACATTCGTTCTTACCTTGATATGAAGGATTGGGATTAGAAAGTGGAAAAGGCACATGGTCATAATCTAAATGTCTTTGTATTGCTCTTATATCACCAGCACCCACTGGAAAAATACTTATAAAGAGCCCAAGAAATAGAATTTAATCTCTTTTTGATATTCAAAACAAAAGACTATGTATATTGAATGTTAAATAAAGGTGATATGCAATCAGGTGGTGCAGAGAGTACAGTACTGGACCTGGAGGCAAGAAGACCTGAGTTCAAAGCTGACCTCCACTGCTTCTTAGCTATGTGACCCTGAGTAAGTCACTTAGCCTCTGTCTGTCTCAATTTCCCCTTCTGTGAAATTGGGATAAGTATAGCACCCACCTCCTATGGTTATTGTAAAGATCAAGCAAGATGGCTGTAAAGTGCTTTTCAAATCTTAAAAAACCAGGTAATGGCATCCAGTATTATTATTTTTGTTGAGGGCATTGCCTGGTTCAAAATCTCAGTCTTCCTCAAATCTTAACTATTCCTTCCTTCTCCATCCCACAATTAAATTCTTCATCAACTACATCTCCTGCATCTGTCTCTTTCCCATTTATATGGACACAGCCCTAGTCCCAGCCCTTGCTACATTTTGCTAGGACTGTAGCAATAGCTTTCTAATTGGTCTCCTATTTTCAAGTCTTTTCCCTCTGCTTCCCCCACATCTTCAACACTTTTATTCCTTAAAATACATGCCTAGTAATATCATATTCCTGCTGAAGACACACCAGTGACTCCCTTTTGTCCCTGGGATAAAATATAGACACATTTAGAGTCTTTCATGTGCTGGTTCTACCCTACTGAACTTGACCCACCCATTGCAGCAATTCAAATGAAGGCTGAGGTCAAGAATCTGAAAATATGGGGAGTTTTCTCCAATACATTTCAATTCCTTCTTTTAGGGGCAAAGGTCTTTCCAAATGAGTGATAATGTAGTTATCAACCCAGTATCTTCACTAGAAAGGGGGAAAGGAAACTCACAGTCAAGATTTTTGTGTCCAAAAAATATTTATTAGAGGATCCTTTAGCTGGAGATGGAAGGAGGAGGTTACAGTCTTCCAAAAGTTCAACCAAGATGATGTAGTAATGTGGCAGCTTTGGAGATGACTTCCTAGATATCCTTTTTTGTATAGGAAAAGTCCCAATCTGTGTGTGTGTGTGTGTGTGTGTGTGTGTGTGTGTGTGTGTGTGGTGTGTGAGAAATATGCTCCCTCCCTCCCTTTGGACAATGGAGGCTGAGTGGGGGGGGGGGGGGTTAGGGAAGGAATGGAGAATTCAACATGATGACTGATGGGAAGCAAGGTATTATTGGCTATTTCTGTTTCCAGATCTATCCTTTAGGATCTTTGAACATGGTAATTAGTAAAGAGGAATGAGAGTGTGATATTGAAAAGGTTCCTAGGGTAACTAGGTGGTTCAGTGAATAGAGCACAGGCCCTGGAGTCAGGAGGACCTGAATTCAGATTTGGCTTCAGACACTTACTAGCTGCATGACCCTGGGTAAATCACTTAACCCCAATTGCCTCCAAAAAAAGGTTCCTGATTTCCCATAAATTAGCTAACAATTAGCCTGAGGGTCTCATCTTTGATAGTAGTTGCTATGTGGCTATTTGAGTACAGGTGACCAATTACCCAGAACATGATAATTGTCCTCTCTCCTTACCCCTCCCCCTCAAATGGTAAAAACTGAGGAAAAAGAAAACTGCAGTTGGTTTTAGGAGTGAAAATAAAAGAAATCAAGGGACAATTAATACAGATACTAGCCAGATAGATATGGGCATGAATCTTCCCAGGAAATCCTGGAGGAGTGTCAAGAGAATAACCTTGGGGTATTCTCTCAGAGAGGGGATAAAAGACCTTGAGGAAGTGATTAGGGTTTTTTTTTTTTCCCTTTGGGATTCCATATATGAATATTAACTCAGATTCCTTAGAAGAGAAGAAATAAACTTCCAATCCATGAAGGGGATTTCTCAAGAGGAGAAAGGCCTTAATTATTAATATATCTATATAGAAATGTGTGCATGGAATAATCTGTTTTCTAGTAAGCAGTATCAATTCATTTATATTCATTCCCCCATGTGAGGAATGATAGAACATGCAATCACAAAATTTTAAGGAGTAAGCATAACCCTATATACAGCATAAAAAAAGGTCATAGAAACCATAAACTATGAAATGAACTGCGGCAGTTGCATTTCAAGGGGAATTATGACACCTGACACCTTTCCTGATGTATTTTATTTTACACCCCCAAATATATTCAATGCTCCATACAAACTGGCTTCCTTCATGCTCCTTGTATATAACACTGTCTCTCCTACAGCACAGGCAGTCCTTCACACCTAAATTGTTCTCCCTTCATTTCCACCTGTCAGAATCTCTAGCTCCCTTCAAGGCTCAACTAAGGTAACACTTTGTACACAAGACTTTTCCTGATCTTCCCAGTCATTAGTACTTTGTGTTGTTATTCAGTCATTTTAATCATGTGCAACTCTAAATGACCCATTTGGAGTTTTCTTGGTAAAAATATTGGAGTGGTTTGCCATTTTCTTCTCCAGCTAATTTTATAGATGAGGAAACTGAGGCAAACAAGGTTAAGTGATTTGTCCAGGGTGACATAGCTAGCAACTGTTTAAGGCCAGAGATGAAGCCAGGATGATGAGTTTCCCTGATTCCAGGTCCAGAACTCTATCCACTGTACCACCTAGCTTCTCCCTAGTGCTTCATATACACTTTTAGTCACTTTACAAAGTATTTCCCTTGAAGACTATAAGCTCCTTGAGGGCAGGAACCATTTCATTTTTTTGTCTCTGAATCCCCAGTACCTTACACAAAACAGACATTTAACAAATGTTTGGTGAATAAAATTGAACTTTGTTATACCATAACTAATTATTACATGGCTTGAGGTATAACACAGGTTATGTACCCTGTACCATAACAATAACATAAGTAAACATATAACACAGTTAGCTTTAATGACAGGCATTTACCATGATAGAACATGCAATTACATGTTGGTTCCTCTACCAATTGTATAGAGGGAATTCCACTATATGCATGCATACCAAAATAATAATTAGAAAATGAGAAAATCCTCATCAAAAACCAAATTTTAGCCTCTTGCAAATATCTCCTAATAATTCAAAGAACAGATTATATATTGCTTATCATTCGATTACCTACATTTCAAGACAGAGAGGCAACATATACCAAATATATTCCTGACATATTGCCTAAGCACAGAAGTCAGAGAAAATTTAAATAGACTTGCTCAGAGAACAATAGAACTATGCCCTAAAAATGTGCATCTCTGAGCAATTATTTAGCGCCACATATATGAATCTATCTGTTTCACACAAAACATACTTTTGCTATAAAATAAACCTGTAAAATATTAACCTAGATTAATGTACTTTTTAAATCAAGCAAATTTATTAATGTATAAAAACTAAAGGAAATATTTTAAACACAAAAGTCAACAAATTGGGGGGAAGTAAAATGACATCAAAAACTACTGAAAACGGGCGGCTAGGTGGCGCAGTGAATAGAGCATCGGCCCTGGAGTCAGGAGTACCTGGGTTCAAATCCGGCCTCAGACACTTAACACAAAAAGCTAGCCGTGTGACCTTGGGCAAGTCACTTAACCCCAACTGCCCTCCCCCCCAAAAAAAGTAAAAAAAAAAACTACTAAAAACAAATTATATTTAAATTACTAGGTTTTAATGATTTGTTTTAAATCATGTTACATGAAAATTATAGATTTTAGTAGATACATACATATAATTCAAAATCTATAACACTTTAGTAAATGAAATTTAACTATTTCTCTTAGAAATGAATGAAAAGGTCACTGAAAACCTAATATTAATGTAATTGAGTACCAAGTATGTTTAACATACTTAGGTTGTCTTTTAATAATATCTTAATGGTTTTTCTTCTTTATTTTCACAATTTATATCTTTCATAATGTTGAAAAGATTAGCAGCATGAATGAATGGTGGATTATGAATATCTGGTGGAATATTATTTATATTTAAGTATAAAGTTAGTTCTGACCTGTAATCATATAAATAATTAATGAACATTATAAGGTTTTTATCAACATAGTTTCCTTTTATTCTCCAAAGTTTATTTAATTTCTTAAGTGATCTCTCGTTTGCTTCTAAAAAATGATTTGGGGTTAGGTATTTTTTAGTAAAATCAATATTTTTTATTTCATTTTTGAATTCATTCATTTGTTTAGCATCCATAAGAATATAATTTATCATGTTAGTTTCTAAAATTTTTTCCAATATTTGATCTTTAACCATATATTCATTCTCTGATTGATCTTTCAATGTTTTATATCTCTCTGTTGCTAAAGAGTTTGATGGTGATTTTGAGTGGTCCTCTGTTAACATATCTATGATCTTAAATTGTTCTCTTAAAACTTGTTTAAGGTGAATAGCAGAGCTAACTATTTCTACAGCTATTTTTACTTTCTGGGCATTGTCCAGAGGCAGGTACTCAGTCATTTGCACATTTAACTCATGAGTTTGTTTCATAGTAGTTGGTTTTACATTTAGGTCTGCAGTTGGTTTTAGCTCCAGCATCCCAGATGGTCCCAGAGTTAATTTCATAGCTATTGTCATGGGCGATTTCAACTTCATAGAGGGTGCCATAGCTTCATAGTTGCTTTTTCAGCTGGTTCCAGTGGTTTTATGGGTAATAACACAGTTGATTTCTGAGATGGCTTCAGATGTTTTGTAGCTGATGTCATCGCTGTTGTTGCTTCTAACTCCAGAGTTTTTATATCTAGCCTTGTAGCTGGTTCTAGAACCAGCCTTAACACTTCCAGATCTGGACCTTTAGATGATATCACAGCTGGAGTAGATGGCTCTTTTCTGATGTAAGATTCCCTTGTATCTAAAACATCAGAGACATTTTGTTAAGTTTGATGTTCCAGAATTGTACTATAAGAGCCATTGTTGGCTGGATAGCTAGGTTTATGGGGGATACTTAGACCTATGTAACCCATCAAAAGAGAAATTAACTACACTGTCTTGGTTGGCTTGACCCTTTCCAAAAGGTGTAGGAATATCTGTCTGAGATTTTGAGATCATATTTTTCCTAGGCTGCTGGTTCACATTTATCAAGAAAACCATGTAATACAATTTTTCTCCCAATGGATTTGGTTCATATTCTGATTCCTCTCCACTGGGGACACTTTTGACAACCTCCTTTAAGACAGTTGCAGAATCCTTCCAAGTATTTCCATTGTACTCATGAGAGGAATCAAATGTTATAGAGTCACAGTTATAGAACCATCATTATAGCATATGGATGGACTACAAATATACAAGACATTTATTTTATATACCATTACTTAAAAGACAGCAAAAACTTAGTATTAAAAAAGTTCAACTATCTTCAGGTGAACTATCTAAAGCAAATCTAGCTTTCATGATCTCCAGAATTATAATAAAGTCCTTTTTGTTGATAACATTCTCCAAAGCTTATTTACTTTTTACTTTCCCCAGTCAGCCTAAAGAATAGCAGGAAAACTTTTGACCTAAATATCTAAGCACCTTTTCTAACCTGAGAAAGACACCTGTTAAATCAAGATGTTAACCTGTCCTTCAGTTGAACTTCCAAAGAATTTGATATCACTGAAAAGGTCTATGGGTAAGTTAAATATTAGTAACCTCAATAAACTATGGGTAAAGGAAATTTTATTTACCAAGGTAAACTTTGCTTTCTTCAAAACAATGGAAGTATTTATGCTATTTGTTGTAATAAAATTTTCTGTTAATATTTTACTTCTCTGAACCATGTCAATGATCTGCCAACTCTCAACTGTTGGGCCAATGTTTCTATTTTGTATATCTCTGTTAAGCTCTCAACTCTCTATACCTCCATTTTATCTTGTCTAAGATCTTTTGTTGTTGTTTTTTCCTTCAAAGAGGACTAAAAATGTTTGGCTTCCCACAATTGGATGAGAATCTCCTCAACACTTCTCCCTGTGATGAAATGCTCTCTATCTAGACATCACATAACACTATGCTTTTACTAAACTAAAAATCTCCCTCTCCAGTTTGGTTCTTTGATGTATTAAATTATACAACTCACCTCCACCTGCTGATTTGTTTTGTAGATGGTGTTAACCTATCTTCCTATCAAGAAATGGTGTTACTTATCTACAATGTGGGAAAGAAGCAGGAAAGCAGTCAGAATAAATGGGCAGGATGGAGATAATGGATAACTTTCTAGTTCTTTTAAGCTGGGTTTTCACCTTACTCATTACCGTCATTATGATTTTTATATACGCCATTTTGAAAATAATCTGGTTACTTCTCCCTTCCTTTGATGCAGCTAACCAATGATCTATCCCTGACTTAGAAATCACAATTCAAGAGTTTCAATCTTACCTAATAAAAATAATAATAGCTAACACTGGTAAATGCTTTAAAATTATTAACTCATTTGATCCTCACAACAACCCTGGAAGACGGGTGCTTCTATTATCCCTGTTTTACATAAGAGGAAACTGAGGGAAACAGAGGTTAAAGGATTTGCCCAGGGTCACATACCTAGTATCTGAGGTCAGATTTTTAATTCGGGTCTTCCTTACTCCAGACCTAGTACTCTTATCAACCACTCCACCTAGAACACTTTTGGAATTCTACACTGGCTAAATGAAGAAACTTCAAGTTTGGAAGTACTTTTATATGGTAATCCTGGGACTACAAAAGGTTTAAAGTGGTGCTCTAGCCTTAGAGGCTTCCTCTTTCCTGAACCTCTCAAAATCAGGATAAAAGAGAAGTCCTCTTCTAAAGTAAAGGTAAAACTATCAGAACTTTTTAAAGTGCCCAACATACTCTGGAGATCATTCCAGCTGGATGAGTAAAACTAAAGAATTTACAGGGAGAGGCAGACAGACACATGGTCCACAGGAACAGAATCCAATGTAGGGTAGGGTTGGCTCAAAACTGGTAGGGCTTGTACAAAGAAGACCCTGCTTCCAATTCCATTTCTCTCAAAACATTTCCCCAGTTTTGCAAGTGGACTGGCTGGGACAATGCTCTGTGACATATAGAATTTTACTTTGCAGCCAAGAGTGCTCAAACATATTGTAAGGTTCAGAATTCCCCTGTCTAGGGAGCCCTGTGCTTTCACCATAACCATGGGGTGTTCTTTTGATACCAAAGAAAAAGGCCAAGTATCTCCAGACTGATTATTGGTAGTAGTTTAATCAATCATCGTGAATACTTAGAAGTGTATGATCTTTGGTCTGGGGCAGACAGTTTAGTGGATCCTCATAAAGAACCCCCAAATTTCCATGGTAATTATAGAAAACAGACACAGGGAGGAGGAGCTGGAGAGTCTATCACTACTGATGGTGAATATTTTTGGTTTTCTGCTTAGTCATGAGTTTGGGGATTAAGCCAACGTTATACCCAAACAGAAGTTTGTGTATTGATCACGTCCGGGTCACATAAAGGTCATAATATTCTTGTTACAATGTTCTTCATAGGTTTGTATCTTAAGTTATGATTCAATGTCTAAAATATAATTAAGTATCTAAGCTATGATTGCTAACAGGCCACCATGTTCAGGCTTCCACCTTTCACAGAGTTTAAGTTTTTATGGTTTTTTTACTTATTGCCATATTTTATAGCTTCTTTCCAATAAGAACCTTACATATATCTACTATGCGTCTCAAAGGAGAGCTATATTATACACCTGTAAGAAATTCCTATATGAAAATATGGATTTACATAAGAGACAAGTACTGGGGTATCTGTTCACTATTGAAAAAATTCTCTATGTTACTATAGTGGCAATTTTGTGTTAGAATTATTTTAAATAATTCTAGTACGTGTAAACCACATTTTAAAATTTTAGTCAGACATAACTTCAATAATTCCAGAATTTTACAGTTGAAAGAGACATCAAGGGACACCTAATACAATCTATGCCTTAATGACATATTTGAACGTTGTCCTTCAGCCCTTGCTTGACGATCACTAGTGAGAAGTGGTAGAAAAGAAGTGACTGTGGTCCCAGGGGACCTGGGTTCAAATCCCGCTTCAGGCACTACTTGTGGGACCTTGTGCAAGTTATTTAACCTCTGTGGCCCTCGGTTATCTCGCTTGCCTATAGAACAAGGGGGCTAGACAAGAGCACCTCTGAGGCCTTTCCCCGCCTCTTGGTCTATGACTCTATGGCCTCACGAGACAGCCCGTTTAACTTCTGGATAATCCTAATCTTTTTTTTTATAAAATCTTTTGATTTTGTTATTTTTAGTTCTATTATATACTGCAACTAGAATGTGTGTATTTTTGTAGATGATCTATTCTAAAAAAAATGGATAATCCTAATAATTAAGATGTTTGTCCTTTAAGCCTAAATTTGCTTATTTGCTTATATCAAGAGGACAAATCTGACCCCTCTTTCACTCAAATATCTGAAGACAACTATCATATGGCCTCTAAATCTTCTCTTATTGAAGTTCCTTTAACTGATTCTTATGTGGTGTGTGTGTGTGTTTGTATACACACACATATATATGTATATATATGTATATATGTGTGTGTGTGTGTGTGTGTGTGTGTGTGTATATTCCAAGCCTTTTAACAGATCCTCTCTATCTTGCCTGTGTAGAGCAGCTATGTGGCATAGTGGATACAGTGCCAGGTCCAAAGTCAGGAAGACTTATCTTCCTGAGTTCAAATCCAG
>JAQQSW010000722.1:0-30442 GCA_028646575.1 Pseudocheirus occidentalis
TGAAGGGAATACAAATGTATGTATGTATATATACATATATACATATATATACATATATACATATATATGTGTATATGTATGTATGTGTACTTACACATATGTCTATATAGGAGGCTATATATGTGTATGAATACATATCTGAGCATGTGTGTATATGTGTACATAGAGGGTATAGGATCAATTGAATACAAAGGGATGATACTTTAACAGGTGAAGTTCTGAGGTGGGAGAGGACTAGAATGAGAGGAGACAGGGAGAGACAAAATGGGGTTAATCATCCCATATAGAAGAGGCAAGGGATAACTGTTACAACTTTACTTTCATTAATCTCATTGAATTTGACTTAGAGAAGAAATGACATAAACTCTAAACTGGTTATCATGCCACACAGGAGAGAAGGGGGCATGGGGATGAGAGGGGGGATGACAGAGGGGAGGGCAGGGTAGAGTCTGAGGGAGGGTTGCTGGAAGCACACACTTCAGTAAAGGGACAGGGACAGGGTACAGAACAGAACAAGGGGGAGCGGGATAGGAAGGAGGGACATATGATCAGACTGTCACAATATGTCCACTGTGAAGATGTCCTGTGTAATTACACATGCACAGCCTATATTGAATTGCCTGTCCTTCCAGTGGGGGTGGATGACAAGGGAGGAGCTGAAAAAATCTAGAATTTAAAGCTCTGCAATACATGCAACTAGGAATGAGGTGGAGGACTTTCAAGCATTCTTGAAAGCTCCTTGAAAGCTTTGGAAGTTCCCTCCAGTAATATAGATTACAACTTTTCTAGTAGATGGACATCCCCTCAGTTGCCAGTCCTTTGACATCTCAAAAAGAGCTACTATAAATGTATTTTGTACATATAGGTGATTTCCCATTTTCCTTTATCTCTATGTATAGACCTAGCAACAGTATTGTTAGTTGGTCAGGGTAGGGAGACCTTCCCTGTCCTACCAGAAAGTTAGAAGGGTATTGGAGGAGGGCACAAAAGAGAGCAGATTGGGGGAGGGGCTTTACAGTGGATCACTGTTTGGGTGTTGGGAGTAGGGGAAAGACGGGAAGAAAATTTGTAACTCAAAAATCTCATGGAAATGAATGATGTAAACAAGAAAACAAATAAAAAAATTTTATTAAAAAAAAGAAATTAGTACAGTAGCCTGGTGCTTGACAAACCCAAAGATCTAAACCATTGGGGCAAGAGTTTACTTTTTTGGCAAAAAAAAATTTCTGGGAAAATGGGAAAGTTGTCTAACAGAAACTAGATTAACAACTCACATCATTTGCCAAGATAAGCTCAGAATAGGTATATGACTTAAACCTAAAGGGTGATATCATTAAATAAAAATTAAAGAGCATGGAAAAATATCACCTGTCAAATTTGTGTATAGGGGAAGAGTCCATGATGAAACAAGAGAAAGAAAAGTCCCCAGAAGATAAAAATGGATCATTTTGATGATATAAAATTAAAATTTTGTACAAACAAGCCCTATGCAACCAAAATTAAAAGAAAAACAGGAAACTAGAGGAGAGGGGGATTTGCAAGGTTTTCTGATAAAGGTCTTATTTCTCAAATTTGTAAAAATAAAAATAGGAGCCATTCCCCAAATGACAAATGATCAAAGAATATGAACAGGCAAGTTTCAGAAGAAGAATAAAAGGTATCAGTATTAGAGAATGCAAATTTAAGCAACTCTGAGGTACCACCTTACACCCAATAGATTTGCTAAGGTGACATAAAAGGGAAATGACAAATGCTGGAGGGAATATGGAAAAATAGATATATTAATGGACTACTGATTGAGCTGTTACCTGGTCCAATAATTCTACAGAACAATTTGGAGCTATGCTAAAAAGAGCTATAAACTATACATGTTTTTTGACTCAGCAATACTGTTGCTAGGTCTATACACAGAAATAAAGAAAAATGGGAAATCACCTATATGTACAAAACATATTTATAGTAGCTCTTTTTGAGATGTCAAAGAACTGGCAATGAGGGGATGCCCAGCTACTTGAAAAGCTGTAATCTATATTATTGGAGGGAACTTCCAAAGTAATGAGATTACAGATTTTGTCTATATCCTATAGATACTTATGTGTGCAAGTGTTTAGAAACATTGTAGCAGACTGAGATTTATGAAATTGAGATTGAGACTTGGTTTCAGAATCAAGAAGACCCCATTCAAACATCACCTCTGCCATATCCTGACTCTGTGACCCTGGGCAGATTGATTTCTCTTTTAGGATCCCAAGGTATTTCTCTAACATTCCAAGTTCAAGAGAATGTTTTATTGGTAGAGGAAAGTCTTGGAATCTGAATAGGCAATGAGGAAGAAAAACTCTGTCTTTGGAGGTAGAGAAAGGATCTTATCAAGAGCAGCTTGTACTAATGAAATAAATCATAGGCTTTATTTTAAAAAAAGTCCATATCTCCTCCACTTGAATGTGAGTTCCTTCAAGCCAGGAATGTTTCATTTTTTTCTTCATTGTGTCCCATGCACTGAGGAATTGATTCAGTTTTTTGTATTTGTATCCTGAGTGCCCAGGATGGGGCCAGGACAATTTCTTGAACTATAGGATTTGATATACTTTTCCTGTCTCAGAAATGATCCATTAAAGTTCTCTGACAAGGGTAGCTTCAGTTTTGAACAAATTCTTCTATTCCTAACTGGTCTAATTTACACTGTACCAGACTACCATTTCACTCACTAAACATGGTATCCCTGTTGGATAAGTCAATCTGCTAGGCTGCTTCTTAAATGTCTTACAGGTTTCCAAGCACATCCTTGCTCCTTGAAAGCAAATGTAGCATCCAACACTTCCAGATTCAATTTTAGCTGATACTTTGAGTTGAAGTAGTTCTGTGTTCTTTAAAAAAAAAAAGCAATAACCTTTATCCTATGTTTGCTCAAAGCTTCTCCAGCTCCACTCCTTTGGTAGTATTATTCTCTGCCTCTCAGGAACATCAAGTGCTAATGTAGAGAACTCTATTCTGTTTTCTCCTCTCCTCTCTTCTTTTCTTCTGGGCAACAAGCAGTGGCAACAAGCAGCAACTTACATAAAAATAAGGAAGAATTTTACAGTCATATTCATATCAAGAGCTACTTTATTTAAATATCTGTATTCTAATCTTAACAAGTATCAAATAAAATGTATATTTCCATATACAAAGCAGGACAGATAATAAAGATTGCATATGAAACTTGGAATCTCTATTATGCACAACTCACTTTTCCTTTTAAGTGAACAATAAATTTGATGTTACTTTCAAAGCTAGCCTACTCAGCTGTGTTTCCTTCCATACTTAGTTCTGTTGATTTTTGTGTAATTCTAATGATTTATTGACCTTCTTTTCTTTAGTTTTTTTCCCTTGGGGGTTGGGGGAGATGGTATGTATATGATTATTGCTAACCCCTTTTCCCTACCAACTGCCCCAAAAACTAAAAGAAAAGAAAAACAAAACTCTTATAACTAACATGTATAGCCAAACAAAATAAATTCACACTTTGGCATGTCTGAAAATGTATGTCTCAGTCAGTATCTTGAAACTATCACCTCTTTGTCAGGAGATGGATGGGTAGCATACTTCATCATCAGTCCTTTCAAATTATGTTGGTCATTTATCAATGAGGGGATTATTTGCATTTTTATAAATTTCACTCAATTCTTTATATATTTTAGAAATGAGGCCTTTATCAGTGATACTTTTTGTATATTTCCCCCCCCCTCCATTTTCTGCTTTCCTTTTAATTTTGGATCCATGGTTTTGTTTGTGCAAAAACTTTTAAATTTTATATAATCAAAATTATCTATTTTTCATTTTGTAATGCTCTCTATATTTTCTATGGTGTTAAACTCTTCCCATATTCATAGATCTTACCAACAAATTATTCCATGTTCGCCTAATTTGCTTATGGTATCATCCTTTGTGTGTAAATCATGTACTCATTTTGATCTTTTCTTTGTATATACTTTGTAAACCTTTTATTTTCTTTCTTTCTTTCTTTCTTTCTTTCTTTCTTTTTTTTGAGGCAGTCTGAATTAAGCGACTTGCTCAGGGTCATATAGCTAGTAAGTGCTTGAAGATGGATTTGAAGGCAGGTCCTCCTGACTTCAGGGCCCTTTATAAATATACAATTCATTTCCCAATTGATAAATGGTCAAAGGATATGAAAAGGCAGTTTTCAGACAAAGATATCAAAGCTATCAATAGTCACGTGAAAAATGCTTTAAGTCACTATTGATTAGAGAAATGCAAATTAAAACAACTCTGAGGTACCACCTCATACCTACAAGATAGGCTAATATGACACACGCAGAAAAAATGAAAATGATAGATGTTGGAGGGGATGTGGGAAACCTGGAACACTAATGTACTGATGGTGGCACTGTGAACTGATCAAACCACCCTGGAAAGCAATTTGGAACTATACCCAAAGGGCTATAAAACTGTACATCATCTTTGATCCAACAATACCACTTCCAGATCTATATCCAAAGATATAAAACAGGGGAGAGGACCTATTTGTACAAAAAATATTTATAGCAGTTCATTTTGTGGTGACTACGAATGGAAAATCAAGGGCATATCCATCAATTGGGGAATGGATAAACAAGCTGTGGTATATGATTGTGATAGAATATTATTGTGCTATAAAAAATGACATGTAGGATAATTTCAGCACAACCTAGAAAGACTCACATGAACTGATGCAAAGTGAAATGAGCAGAATCAGGAGAATATTATACACTATAGAAGCAATATTGTACGACGAAAAACTACGAATGACTTAGCTATTCTCAGCAATACAATGATCCAAGACAATCCCAAATGACTAGTGAGGAAGCCTACTATCTGCCTCCAGACAAAGAACTGATATTGCTTGAATACGAACTGAAGCACGCTATTTTTTACTTTTCTTCTTTCATTTTTTTTTTGCTTTGAGTTTTCTTGTACAAAATGACTAATATGGAAATGTTTTACATGATGGGACATGTATAACCTATATCTGATTGCTTACCATCTCAAAGAATGGGGAGTGATAGAATTTAGAACTTAAAATTTTAAAAAAAGTTGAAAATTATTTTAAAATGTAATTGGGGAAAAATAATAAAATATATTTAAAAAGTAGGAAAAAAGGAGTTGTGGCTGGTCATTTCATTGATCAAATTTCTTGCTTTTTTTTCAAACTTGTTTATATTTACAATGTTGTTAACAGACAATTTTCTTTATTCTTGCTTTGCTCTGCATCAGTTCATACAAATCTTCATAGAGTTCTCTAAAACAGTTTCTTTCATTGTTTCTTATGGCATAGCACAATTCCATTACTTTAAAAAAAATTCAGATACTAGTTTTAGCGATTAATTCAATGGTATTTTTGCACTTAATTTGGTAAATTTCTTCTTTGATTCTCATTTTCCATAATATTTAGTTGTTTCATCAAGTATATTGCTTTTCTACATTTAAAAATCCCATGTCTGTTTCATAAATCTGTTCTTTCTGTCTTTTGTTGGTGAAGTGATTATTTTTCTTCTTCTAAGGACTGCTTGGGCTAATTCCCCAAAGTTTTGGGATGTTGCCTCATTGTTATAATTTTATTTGATGAATTTTTAAATTGTTTTTATGATTTTTGTCTTTGACTCAATTCTTTACTATTAAATTATTTAGTGTTTAATCAATTTTAACATTTTCTTCAAAGATCCTTTATTGAATATAATTTTATTGTGTTGTAGTCAATAATGAATGTATTTAGTATTTTTGCTTACCTGAATCTATTTATGAAGCTATTTAATGGCCTGATACATGGTCTTTTTTTTGTAAAAGTGCCATATACAACTGTGAAATATGTATGTAACCTTCTATTCTCATTTAGTAACCATCAAAGCTCTATAATACCTAACTTTTCTAAAATTATATTCATAAACTTAAATTCTCTCTTGTTTATATTTTTGTTAAACTTTTCTAAGTCTGAAACAGTTACATTGAATTGTATTATTGCCTTGATTTTTTTCCTGTAAACTGAACTTTCTTTTAGAATTTAGATACTATGTCATCCAATGCTTATATATTAAATATTTCTATTAGTTTTTTACTATTGTACCCTTAAGCACAATATGGTTTCTCTGCTCACCTCCCTTAATGTCTATTTTTACTGCAGTCTTATTTGGGATTATTTTCACTATTCCTAATTTATCTGAATTTGCTGAAAGTATAATTGTGCTATAGCTTTTTATTTAAACTCTGTGTGACTCTTTATGCTTTGAGAATATTTCCTGTAAACAACACATATTTGAATTTCACCTTCTAATCCATTCTGCTGCTCTTGTTCATTTTATATGGGATTTCATTCTATTCATGTTTACCATTCTGGATTGTTTATATCTTTCCTTTTCCCTCTTCTTTACATTTGTTCCCCCATTCGTAGAGAAGAAAGTAGTGAAAGAGAAAGTGTTTTCAACACTAATAAGTGATCATCTCTCTTCTCTTGCATAGACTCTAATCACAGATTTCTACCCTTTCTTTCCTTGTAATCCCTTCCTTATGATTCACCTTTCTTTTGCTTATGACAAATCTTTCCTTTATTCTTCCCTTCCTCTTAAACCCCACCTCCTCTTTTCTTTTCCTCACCTGCTTCCCTGTTCACTTTAACATTTTTCTGTAACAATATCTACATGTATGTGTATGTGTGTGTGTGTGTGCGTATTCAACCCTCCTTTGTTTGGTTCAGATAAAAGTGAGATTAATATATGATGACTGCTCTCCCAACTTCTTCCTCCATGTGTATAGTGTTTTCCTCACCTACCCAATAATGTGAAATAGTAAGTCAAATCCCATCATTCTGCTTTTCTCCATTAATGTATTCCTTTTTCTCCTCCCTTTTCTTTGTGCCTTTAAGATGATTAAAAAAAATACTTTAGGGTTCTCTGTCTTATTAAACTTTGTCTATGACCCTTGAAGATATTAGGATTCTCAAAGGACACTTTTCATACTAATAAAGATGTAAACACTTCTTCATTGTATAGACCCGTTCAATTACTTCAATAGTTTCACCTTTCTAGGTTTCTCTTGACTACTGTGTTTGCATTTCAAAGATTCTTTTTTGATCTGATATTTTATCAGGAATGCCTGAAAATTCTCTGTTTCATTAAAAATCCATTTTTTCCTTTTAAGATTATACTCATTTTTGCCAGGTAAGTTATTCTTGGTTTTAAGCCTTTATCTTTTGTCTTTTGGAATATCATATTCCAAATTCTTGTATCCTTTGAAGTGAGAGCCACCCAGTTTTTTTGGCATCCCAAGAGTGCACTGCTTCTTGGTACTTGAACTATTTCTTTCTGGCTACTTGTAGCATTTTTTTTTCTTTATCCTGGAAGCCCTGGATTCTATCTCATTCCTGTGAGTTTTTATTTTAGTTTCTTTCAGAAAGTGATTGGTGGATGTTTTTTTTTTCACATTTTCACCCTGTCCTCTGGTTCTAATAAGTTTGAGCAGTTTTCATTTAAGATTTTTTGAAATATGATATCTAAGCCTTTTTTTAGTTGTGGTTTTCAGTAATCTAGTGAGTCCTAGTTTTTTTTTCTGCTTGACTTGTTTTCCAGATCATTTTTTAAAATAGGAGAGACATTAAATTTCCCCCTATTTTACCAAATTTTAATTACAATTTTGTATTTTAGTTGTGTCATAGAGTCATTTATTTCTTCCTGGTCTATCCTAATTTTTAGGGAGTCCCTGACTTGGTATGATTTTGTACATCTTATACAAACTGCTCGTTTTCCTTCCAACCCTTTCTTCTAATACCTTCATTTCATTTATAATATCCTTTTTATTTCTTATTCTATCTCTGCCAAGAATTCTAATGGAACTTGTAGCCAAGTCATACCTTTATCTGAGTTTGTTGTGCCTGAGACATAATTCCTGGGGAGTTACTTTCTTCCACTAGGTTTATTTCCTGAGCATACCTAGATACATAAAATTTCTTTATCACTAGCATCTTCTTTTCTTTATTCCTATTTCCAACTGTACTTCATGAATTGAAGGTTTTTGTAAGGGGCAGGCTCTGACTACTTCTGTACATTTGGTTATGATAATGGATCCTTATTTGGTCCTGATCTGTACTGTCTAGGGCCCTCCCATTTGCTGCGCACAAAGTGCTTACCAGTCCCCTACCTGCCTGTATCCTCAGGGTCCAGAATGAAGAGCTCTTCAAGACCATGGGCAGCTCCTAACAGCTTGCTGCAAACTTTCAGACTCCCCAGGGCATGCATATTAATTAATTCCCTTTCAGTCAGTTTTGAAGGTCCCATGCTCACATCTTGGTCCAGAGTTCTATGGATGTTTCATTGCCCTTAGGAATCTTCATTGGGGCACTCCATTGCAATAGAAGCTCAAAGCATTATACTGATCTTATGCTAGCTTCTCTGGCAGAGCTTCCCTTGCTATTTGTAGGCTTCTGGGTGACTCTTTTGCCAACCTGGGCTAAATGAAATTAATAGAATTTTCTCTTTATTTGCTAATTGTTATTTATTCTAGATTTTGTTCATTTGACCTTTCTCTATAGGAATTTGGCTGTTCTGGTTCTTATTCACTCTGCCATCTTGCACCAAAAGCCAGCAACTACTTTTTTTTTTCAGAAAACTCAACAGCTGTTTTTCTCAGAATGCTAAAACAGCGTACAGTTCAGATAAGTAAGCAGTCAAAGGTCAGCATACTTCTTAAACTATAAACTATCTTATGGAAAGAGGAAATAAATCAGAAGTTCAGTAAAGAAATCACAAGTTTGGCACAGAAGCATGATATAGTAGTGATATGACAATAATTATTTAGATCTCTCTCCTCTCTTTCTTCTTTCTCGTCTCTCTTCCTCGCACCACATAAAAAGCACAGTAGATAATTTATTAACCTGCTTGAATGATAATTTCATCCTTCCATAGAGAGAAGAATACACAAGAGATAATTTTATTATTTGATTTTATTATCATCAACAGAAAGGTTGCTGGAGTCGCATGATCAGAAACTTAGAAGTGCTTATCCACTTTAAGGTTTATTTTTTTTGTAAAGGAGGGTGGAGTTAGAGGAGGGGGAGAGAGAGAGAAACAGAGAGAGAGAGAGAGAGACAGAGAGAGAGAGAGAGAGACAGAGAGAGACAGAGAGAGACAGAGACAGAGACAGAGAGAGAGAGACAGAGAGAGACAGAGAGATAGAAACAAAGACAGAGAGAGACAGAGACAGAGAGACAGAGACAGAGAGACAGAAACAGACAGAGAGAAAGAGACAGAGACAGAGAGACAGAGACAGAGAGAGACAGAGATAGAGAGACAGAGACAGAGAGAGAGAGAGCGCTAAGAATAATGTGATGTATCATAGATTTTGAGAGAACAGATTTCAAAGAATTCAAAAGGAAGATAGATCCCATAGCGTATAGAGAAAGTCTACAGAGAAAGTCACCCCAGGAGGTATGGGCAGCTGTCAAGAATGAAATTTTGAAAACACAAAGAGAAACTATTCTGAACAAGAAGAAAAATGGGAAGTTGTCTAAAGGGAGAACTCACCAGCCAACCTAGATTTTTAAAGGACATTTACAGAAGATGGAAGTATGGAAAAATAATGGAAGATTAACATAAAGATATAATTAATCTGTAGAAGAGTAATTGAGGTTTAAAGATTAGACTTGACTAAGACTGATGAGGAAGACCAGATAAGGGTAACCAAAAAAGATGGACTTTTTAAAAAAGTTATACTGGGAAAAGGTCAGGGACTAACAAAAGAATAGGAGGTATATGAGATAATGTTAACTCTGCTTAATTGTTATTTTACTTCTCTTTTCTCTGACAAGGAAAATAATTTTTGTACTGAAAAGGACTAGACAAAAATGGCGAATTGGAAACTGATTTTCAAGATAAGTGAGAGAAACCTAACTGCTCTTAATAAATTCAAGTCACCTGGAATAGCTAAACTACATTGTGAGGCAAATCTGATTGCTAAGTTAGTGGTCTTTGAAAGATTTCTGGGAATAAGAGAGATTTTTTTTAACTAGAGTATTAGAGAAAGGCAAATGTCCTTATTTAAACAAAAAAAAAAGGAAAGATGATTGATTAATCCTGTGAACTTTAGCCTGACTTAAAAATTCTAGAACATACAATTAAAGACATAGTTAACATCTATCTAGCAAAGGAAGTAGTGACCACAAAGACCAGCATGACTTCATTAATAATAGATCATACTTCTTTTTGTTTATTTTTAAACATTTTTCATTCTGAACTTAAGAAATAAAAGAAGCATTTCCATAATAAACTGGAGTATAAAAACAAAGGATTGCACCTGAAACTGCAGATTCATTGAGTACAACTTGTTCTTCCTTTCAAATATATAACAAAGTTGTCACGTAACTTTCGTTTTTGCCTCCCTCCCCCTTCCCCACTGTAAAGATGGCTACTATTAGACACAAATATCTGTATGTGTTTGTGTGTGTGTGTGTGTGTGTGTGTGTGTGTGTTCTTTCTCTGGCTGCAAACAGCATCTTCCTTCATAGGTTTTTCGCACTTAAACCTTGGATACTTGTAATAGAATGACTTGATTGCTCAAAGCTGCTCTTAAAAAACTACTGCTGCTACTGTATACAATGTTTTCTTGGTTCTGCTTATTTTGCTCTTCATTATTTCATGCAGGTCTCTCCATGTTTTTCTAAAATAACGGAGCTCATTATTTCTTATAGCAGAGTAATATTCCATCAGGAACATATACCACAATTTCTTTAGCCTTTCCCCAGTTGATGGGTATCCCTACATTTTCCAGTTCTTTGATACCACAAAGAGAGCTGCAATACATAATTTAGAACATAGAGGTTCTTTTCCTTTTTCCCTGATCATTTTGGGAAACTGACCTAATAGTGATATTGCTGGATCAAAGGGTATATAGACAGTTTAATAACTCTTTAGGCACAATTCCAAATTTCTCTCCAAAATAGTTAGATCAGCTCACAGATCCAGAAATAATGAATTGAGGTCCAAATTTTCTCACATATCCTCCCGCGTGTTTCATTTTCCCCTTCTATCATTTTAGTCGGTGTAATAGGTGCAAAATGATATGTCAAGGTTGTTTTAATTTGCATTTCTCTAATCAATAATGGTTTAGAGCATTTTTTTTTCATACGACTGTAATTTGTTTTGATTTCCTCATAGGAAAAATGCATGTCCGTGTCCTTTGACCGTTTATCATTTGAGGAATGACTTGTATTCTTATAGATTTGACAAAATTCTTTATACATTTGAGATATGAGCCCTTTATCTGAGAAACTGTCTATAACTTTTTTTCAATTTTCTGCTTTCTTTTTTATCTCAGCTACATTTGTTTTATTTGCATGAAGACTTTTAAATTTAATTTAACCAAAATCATTCCTTTTTCACCTTAAACAGCTTTCTATTTCTTGTTTGCTCATAAATTGTTCACCTATCCATACGTCTGCAGTAGAATAGGTAATAAGGTAATAATACCATAATAGGTAATAAGTTCCCTGTTCTTCAGATTTTCTTGTAATATCTCCCTTTATATCTAGGTCATGTATTCATTTTGACCTTATCTTGGTAAATGGTGTATGATATTAGTCTATGTCCAGTTTCTGCCAGACTACTTTCCAGTTTTCCCAACAATTTTTACCATATAATGAATTCTTATACCAAAAACTTACATCTTTACACTTCTCAAACACTAGGTACTATATTTGTTTGCTGCTGTAAATTGCATGTCTACTCTGTTCCACTGATCTCTCTTTCTGTTTTCTTAACCAGTACCAGATAGTTTTGATAATTGCTGTCTTAGTTTAAGATCTGGTACTATTAACCCTCCTTCCTTTATGTTTTTCCCTATTAACTTCCTTTGATATTTTTGACATTTTGTTCTGCCAAATGAATTTTGTTATTACTTTCCTAACTCAATAAATTTTTTAGGTATTCTAATTGGGAAGGCATTGAATATATAGAATAATTTTGGTAAAATTGTTGTCTTTATTACATTGGACCTGCCTACCCATAAACAATATTTATTTATTTAAATCTGAGTTTATTTGTATAAAAAGTTTTTTTATTATTATTATTTCATCCAGATAGTTCCTGAGTTTGTTTTGGCAGGTGTATTCTGTCCAGAGTTATTTTAAATGGGATATCTCTAGCTATCTCTTGCTGCAAGGTTCCTATTGGTGATACATAGGGATGCTGATTATTTCTGTGGGTTTACTTTATATTCCGTTACTTTGATGAAATTATTATTTCAATTAAATTTCTATCTGAGTCTTTAGAGTTTTCCAGGTATATTATCATATCATCTGCAAAAATAGATAGTTTTATTACCTCATTCCCCATTCTGATTCCTTCTATTCATTTTTCTTTTGTTGCTATTACTAGGATTTCCAATATAATATTGAATAATATTAGTGATAGTGAGCATCCTTGTTTTATGCCTGATCTTACTGGGAAAGCTTCTAATTTGTCCGCATTACAAATAATGCTTGCTGATGGCAGATAAATATTTCTTATCAATTTAAGGAAAAATCCACCCATGCCTATACTTTCAAATGTTTTTAATAGAAAAGAGTGTTTTACTTTATCAAATGCCTTTTCTGTATCTATTGATATAACTATACAATTTTAAAAACTTTTATTGGTGATACAATCAATCATGTAAATAGTTTTCCTCATGTTAACCTATCCCTACATTCCTGGTATAAATCCCACTTGGTCATAATGTATAATCTTTGTCACATATTGTCATAATCCTTTAGCTAGTATTTTATTTAGAATTTTCGCATCCATATTCATTAATGGGCTTAGTCTATACTTTTCTTTCTTTGTCTTTACTTTTCCTGTTTTAGGTATCAGTATCATATTTGCTTCATAAAAGGAGTTTAGTAGGACCTTTTCTTTGCCTATTGTTACAAATAATTTTTTTAATATTGGAATTAGTTTGTCTTTAAATGTTTGTTAGAATTCACTTGTAAATCTATCTAGTTCTGGTTCTTTTTTTCTTAGGAAGCTCATTTATGGCTTGTTCAATTTCTTTTTCTAAAATAGATTTATTTAGATATTCTATTTCCTCTTCTGATGATCTAGGAGGTTTGTATTTTTGTAAATATTCTTCCATTTCATTTAATTTATTGGTCTACTCTTTCTCTATTGTATTGATATAAGCA
Organism: Pseudocheirus occidentalis; assembly: GCA_028646575.1. Classification (NCBI taxonomy): domain Eukaryota; kingdom Metazoa; phylum Chordata; class Mammalia; order Diprotodontia; family Pseudocheiridae; genus Pseudocheirus; species Pseudocheirus occidentalis. Next base: position 13,181 of record JAQQSW010000722.1, read on the forward strand.
CTTAGAGATATACATTTCCCTCTGATTACTGCTTTTACTATATTCCAAAGGTTTTGATATGCTGTGTCATTATTCTCATTTTGTTTAGTTAAATTACTGATTGTTTCTATTATTTTCTTTAACCCACTCATTATTTAAGATTAGGTTATTTAATCTCCAATTAGTTTTTTCTATGTTTCCATGGACTTTTATTAAATGTAATTTTTATTGAATTGTGGTCTGTGAAGGAAGCATCTAAATTTTCTGCTCTTAGCTACAAAGTTTTTATGCCCTAATATATAGCCAATATTTAAAAAGGTGTATTCCTTTCTATTCCCATTCAATTCTCTCCAGATATCTATCATATCTAGTTCATCTAAAATTCTATTCACTTCCTTAACTTTTCTTATTTATTTATTTTTGTTAGATTTATCTAGTTCTGAGAGAGGAAAATTAAATTTCCCCACTATCACAGTAATACTATCTATTTCCACCTGTAATTTATTTAACTTTTCTTTTAAAATGTTAAATGCTATAGTATTTGATGCACATAGGTTTTGCTTCGTTATCTATGATATCTTTTATCATAATATAGTTTTCCTGTTTATCACTTTTAGCCAAATATATTTAACTTTAACTTTGTCTGAGATCATCATCAGCTACCTCTGTTTCTTTTTTTTTTTTTGCATTAGCTGAGGCATAACAAATTCTACTCCAGACTTTATTTTAACTCTGTGTGTATCTCTCATTTTAAAATGTGTTTCCTGATTAGGGGCTCTCCCTCAAAACCAAGACCTTTAGGTTTGTTTTGGATTTTTTTTCCCCAAGCAAACTAAATGGTAGATAAAGGGGATTGCCCAGTTTCCCTGTACGGGACTTTGATATTCAGAACCTTCCAAGTCTGTGTTAAGATAGAGGATATCTAGTTTGAGGGAAACCTTCAAGACTGCATTTTGTTCTACTGAGTCAATAGCTTTGGAAAAAATATCAGTAAACAGAAGACACAGAAGAATCATCAATCCTCTAAACATCCCAGTAATGTGACAGGAAAGTTTTGGTGGACTACAGAAAATATGAAACCTTCCCATTCTTTTCTCATATTTTCATTAAGGATATCACAAAAAACCAATTTATTGCCATGAAGATGAAAAAAAGTGTACTGGTTCCTTAGAAAAAATTAAAATTAAAAAATAAATTTTTAAAAAGTGTTTCTTGTAAGTAGAATAGTGTTGGATTTTGATTTTTAATTCATTCTGCTGTTTCCATTTTATGGGTGAGTTCATCTCATTCACATTCAAGGTTATAATTATTATTTATTTCTGTCCATCCTACTTTTCCTCACTATTATCTTTCTCAGACTCTCTTTTTACCCCATCCTTCCTTTAGTTTACTTCTAACCACTACCTCCCTAATCTATACCCTTTTAAAGAATCTCTTCCTTATCCTCTCCCACAACCCTCTTATTCCTTATTCTATCACTCCTTTAAAAATCCCTCCCTTTTCCTTCCCCCTCCCAAATCTTAATTTTTACTCCTTTCTAAAAACCTCCCCTCTTATCCTGTCCCTTCACACTCTTATTTCTTTATAAATTTAGAAGACGTTTATACCCTTCTTATTTTATATGCTGCTCTCTCATCACCCCAGATCTGATGAGAGTAAGATTCCAGTACTACCAACCCTGCATCCTCTACCTGTTTCCTCTGTTTCAGTTCTTCCTCTCACACCTCATTTGTATGAGATAATTGCTCCTTTTCCCCTTTTCCTACCCAATTTTATTTTTTAGAATCAACACATCATACTCAGCTCAGCCCCAGTTTTTCTTTCAAGCTACTCAAATACTTATGACAGTCTTAAGAATATTGACAGCATTTTCATATGTAAGAAGTAAACAGTTTGAGTTTATTGAGTCCCTTGTAATTGGTCTTTGATGTTTACCTTATATTTCTTCTGGATATTATACATAGATTTTTCCATTAAATTCAGGTGTTTTTCTGACAAATACCTGAAAGTCTGTCAATTCATTGAATATCCTTTTTTTCCTTCAGGATTATATTTAACTTTGCTGGGTTAAGTGATTTTTTGACTGCAACTCCAGTTCTTTTGCTCTTCAAGATATAGTGTTCCAAGACCTAAATAAAGTCTTTTTTTTTTACTTTTTGGAGGGGAGAGGACAGGGGGTAATTGGGGTTAGGTGACTTGCCCAAGGTTAGACGTTGACTAAATATTAAGTGTCTGCGGTCAGATTTGAACTCAGGTCCTCCTAACTCCAGGGTGGGTGCTCTATTCACTGCACCATCTAGCCACCCCAACCAGCAGTCTTATAGTGTAGCAACTTCTAGGTCTTGTGAAGCCCTGGCTGTATCTTTGCAGTATTAAAATTGCTTTTTTCTTGTTACTTGCAATATTTTCTCCTCAATGTGGGAATTTTGAAACTTGACTATGCTATTCCTGTAATTTTTCTTCCTTGGATCTCTTTCAGGTGGTGATTGAGGGAGTTTTTCTATTTCTACTTTACCCTCTTATTCTAGAAATTCAGTGGAATTTTCTTTATTTCTTGTAATATTGTATCAAAATTCTTTTTTTAATCCTAACTTTCAGGTAGTCCAATAATCATTTTTCTCTTCTCAATCTGCTTTCCAGATCAGTTGTTTTTATAATGAAATGTTTCAGGTTCTGTTCTAAGTTTTTCATTCTATTGATTTTGTCTTAGTATTTCTTGTTGTCTTATAATGTCATTCACTTCACCTTGCTCAATTCTAGTCTTCAAGGAGTTTTTCTCTTCCTTAAGATTCTGCATTTCTTTTTCCAGTTGGTTGATTTTCTTTCCATGCTTTTTTTGGTATTTATTTATTATTTAATTTTTCTCCAGTTACATGCAAAAACAATTTTTAACATTTGTTTTTTAAACTTTGATTTCCAAATTCTCTCCCTTCCTTCCTCCTTACCTTCCCCCCCACCCCAGGAGAAGGCAAGCAATTCCACAGAGGTTATACATATGTAGTCATGTAAAACATATCCATAATTATCACCTTGTGAAAGAAAACATAAACTAAAAAAAGCCCTCAAGAATAAACAAAATTTAAAAAAAGTAAGCTTCATTCTGTATTCAGACACCATCAATTCTTCCTTTGAGGATGGATAGCATTTTTCATCCTTAGTCCTTCAGAGATGTCATGGATCATTATATTGCTGAGAATAGCTAAGTCGGTGACAGCTGATCATCTTATAACATTGGTCTTACTTTGCACCCAATATATTGCACTTTGCATCAGACCATGCAAGTCTTTCCATGCTTCTGAGAGCATCCTGCCTATCATTTCTTAAAGTACAACAGTATTCTATCATAGTCATTTGTCAGTTGATGGGTATGCTCTCAATTTCTAATTTTTTACTCTCAGCAAAGAGCTAGTATAAATATTTTTGTGCATATCAGTCTTTTCCTTTTTGATTTTTTATCTCTTTGAGGATACAAACCTAGTAGTAGTATTGCTAGGTAAAAGAGTTTTATAGTTTTATATAGCCCTTTATGGTTTTACAGTCCTCTGAGCGTAGTTCCAAATTGCTCTAAAGAATCATTGGATTAGTTCACAACTCCAACAACAGTACATTAATATCCTATTTTCCCCACATCCCCTCCAACATTTGTCATTTACCTTTTCTTTCTTATTAACCAATCTAATAGGCATGACGTAGCACCTCAGAATTGTTTTAATTTGCATTTCTCCAAGCAACAGTAAGTTAGAAAAGTTTTTCATATGGCTATAGCTAGCTTTAATTACTTCATTTGAAAACTATATCTTTTGATCATTTATCAATTGGTGAACGGCTTTTTTTTTTACAAATTTGACATAGTTCTCTATATATTAGAGAAATGAAGTCTTTATAAGAGAAACCTGCTTCAACTTTTTTTTCCAATTTTTTTAGCTACTATTGTTAACTGTATTTCCCTCCATCCTATGCCCCATACCCCTGTTTATTCTATTCTCTCTCTCCTTTCACCCTGTCCCTCCTCAAAAGTACTTTGCTTCTGACTACCCCTTCCCCCAGTCTCCCTTCCTTTCTATCACTGCCCCCATTGCCTTCCTCTTCTATTTTCCTATAGGGTGATATAGATTTATATTCCATTCCCATTGTATCTTATTCCCTCTTTGTGTCAATTCTGATGCAAGATTCACTCACTCACCCTCACTCTACTCTTTTCACCTCCATTGTTAAAGCTTTTTCTTGTCTTTTATGTGAGATCATTTACTACATTCTACCTCCCCCTTTTTCTTTCTCCCAGTACATTCCTTTCTCACACCTTAATTTTATTTTTAGATATTATCTCTTCATATTCAATTCATAATTGTGTCCTCTGTCTATATATGCTCCTTCTAACTACCCTAATAATGAGAAAGTTCTTTTGAGCTACAAATATCATCTTCCCATGTAGAAATGTAAACACTTTTCATGCTTTCTTGATTTACTTGAATTGTTCCTGTTTTTTTTTTCTAATTTTTCCTCAATCTCTCTTATTTGATTTTTAAAGTCCTTTTTGCATTCTTCCAAGATCTTTTTTGATGTTGCTCTTTGGGGTACAAGTGGCTTTCTTTTTTTACTTCAGTAACCTCCTCTGAATATGAACCAAGATCTTCTCTGTTCTCATAATAGCTATGATTGGGTTCTTTCTCCTTTGCTTACTCATTTTGATTTGTCTTTTTTTTTAGCAGCTAATTATAATTAGCTCTTGTCCCTGGGGCTGTGAAGAGTGGTACTTAAGGTCCTTCTTCTTTTTCTTCTTTTTACTTTTTTGGCAAGGCAGTCAGGGTTAAATGACTTCCCCAAGGTCACTCAGGTAGTAAGTGTCAAGTCTGAGGGCAGATTTGAATTCAGGACCTCCTGACTTCAGTGTGGGCGCTCTATCCACTATGCCACCTAGCTGCCCCCTCAGGTCCTTCTTACTGTTATTTTTTGAGCTTTGACCTGGGTCTACCCTCAGCCCTCTTCTCCCCCTCCAAGTGGTTGGAAGTTGCAGAGACAAATTTAGGTTTCATGTAAGGAAAACTTCCTAAAAATTAGAACTATTTTCAAGTGGAATGAAATGCCTTTGTATATGGTGGGTTTCCCTTACAGGAGGTCTTCAAACAAAGAACAATTGACTACCTTCCCTCCTGCCATGAGGGCTCTCTTCTCCTATTGGTGAGTTCCTTCTGAAGTTCTTTAGGGGCCTAGACTGACCATCCTTCATTCCTGTCCAAGAGGTGCTCCTGGCTCTCCAGACTTGGTGTAATGCCAAGGAAAGGCAACTTCCAAGGTTCGGATTACCAGCATAGCAAACCCCATTTATTCAGCAAACATTCACAGAACAGAGAAAGTCAAAATACAGTATAACTGATACATTTCACAATTAAGTTCTCAATTCAATCCAGGTGAGTCAAAGTCTCTTCTCAAATGGAGATCAGACTACTCCACCCTTAGACAGTACAATTCTTTTTGTCAAAGTCTCTTCTCAAATGGAGATAGAGTTCTCAATCATCACAAAAAGGCCCAAGGGTTCCCACCCCTGGACTCAAATTAATTACAATACCATCCATTAACACCAAGCACTTTCTCAAAAGGGAGCAGGAGAGCACAAAAGGCCATCCACCCTTAAGCTATAACAACGGCAAGATAACATCTCAGCATTGAACACCCAAGGGAAGGTCCTTCTTTCATCTTCACTCCAGGCAAGCCCTCAGCCATCTCAGTTCCTGGGGAGACAAGGCTCAACAAAGCCATAGCTAGTGTCTTCATCAAGTCACACTCTGCCTGTAGAACAGTCCCAGAACCCCTGAAAGTATCAGCAAGGCCCCCTTCCAGGATTTCTGTGAACATACAACAAGAAAGTCCTTCTTCATGGCTTCTGCACCAACAGTCAGGTTCCAGGACCTCTACAACATCAGCACTGTCCACCATCATGTGAATCTGGAAAAACAACATCAAAACAGACAGACAAAATACTGACATCACAGCCATGCCTCCTCAGTTCTCAGCAGCTCCCGGTGGCAGTCCTCAAAAGTCCTGGGCAGCTCCAATCGGCTCTTAGCAGACTCTCTCAGCAACTCAGGCTCAACCATACTGGATACTGCTCTTCCCAAAAGTCCTTCTTCTTCTGGCCTTCTCTGGGCTTGAGCCTTCCTCTCCATTCATGGCTCCTTCCAGGTCAGCCCCTTCTCTTCACCTCAACAAGTTCATCCCACAAGTGGGATTCACAAGCTCTGGGTCTTAACACTCAACCCAAAAGCCAAGTCAATTCAGGGGCATCTCCAAATTCCATTACCATTACACTTGGATACCTGCCTCACTCCCCTTTTCAGCTGACTCTTGTTTATTGATCTCTTTCTTAAGTATGTTAAGTAAGCTCCTTGAGGGCAGGGATTATCTTTCTAGTTGTTTGCATTTTTGTCCCCAGTGGTGAACAATGTTTGGCAGATAATAAATACTTAATTAATACTTGTTGTCTTCTCATTGGATATGTTACAGAGGGAATTCCTGTTCAGGAACATTTGAGTTAGATGGCCTCTGAAATCTCTTCCAAACCTATAGTTGTATAATTGTATGATTCTGTGATTACACAGTCCACTAAAAACACTGCCTACTGCTACAATCAATATGTACAATCCCAGTTCTGCCAGTCTAGACATAACATGCATTTCTTTGAGAGTCAATTTGAACTGTCTCATGTTGGTACTAACAAAATGCATTCTGTTCTATGACTTAGAGTTAAATAGCCTTTCAATTATCCTCAGTAAAGGCAACTTGAATTACTTTTTAATTCCAGTCAGTGTGTACTTCTGCTGTGGAGATTGTTGCTATTGTTTTATAAATATATATGTAATCCTTTCCATTAGAGTAGATAGGATTCATCTTGGTGGCACACACCTATAATTCCTACTACCCCAGGATCTGAGGCTGGCGGATCTCTTGAGCTCACAAGTTCTGAGTTCAGTCAACAATGGGGTATCTGCACTAAGTACAGCATTATTATGGTAAGCCCCCCAGGAGTCAAGAGCCATCAATCTGCCTAAGAAGGAACAAACTGTCACAGGCCAGAAATGAAGGAGGTCAAAGTCTCCTTGTCCATCAGTAATGGAATCCTGTCCCTTACTGTACACTTCACTTTTAGCCTGGGAAACTCAGTCTCAAGACAAAAACAACATTTTTTTTATTAACTTGTTTGTTCACTTTTAGGTTACAAGATTCTGTTCCATAGTCACTTCAGTTATAGATTTTTCTCCCCTTCCTCCCCATTCCCCACCCGACCCCCCATGGTGGCATACAATCATGTATAGGATCTGCAAACTCCTTCGCATAAAAACAAAAATTTTTTAAAAGCTAAGAGTATTGCCAGTTACCTTCTCCTTTAGGTAATGAAATTGATGTTAGATACATTATAATGTCTTTTCTGCCACTTGCTTCATCCATGTGGGTTTCATATAAGAGTTCACTTTAATTAAACAAGTTGATAAAACTAAGTAAATTCTTCTTCTCCTTTGAATCACATATTTCATTGTACCAACTCTGTAAATTCAGGAGCATAAAAGCTGCCACAGTAATTTTCCATAAAAGATGATGCCTCTCAAAGGAATTCTATTCCCATGGAGTCTAGTCTCATCTGTACCTCTTATTAGCTATGACCTTGGACAAATTACTTTAGACTCAGTTTCCTTAACCTAAATGGGGATAAATATATTGCTTTACTTCCTAAGTGAAGAATGAATATGTTTTTTAAAATATTTTTTTCAATTAAATGTAAAAAAAAAATTAACATTTTTTTCTTGAAGATTTTGAGTTTCAAATTCTCTCCCTTTCTTCCTTCTCCCATAATTGAGAAGGTAAGCAATTTGACATAGGTTATACATGTGCAGTCATGCAAAACATATTTCCATATCAGTTGTGTTGTAAAAGAAAACACAGATTCAACCCCCCCCCCCAAAAAGAATAAAGGAAGCTAAAAAAAAGTGCTTCAATCTGTACTCAGACTCCATCAGATCTTTCTGTGAAGGTGAATAGCATTTTTCATAACGAGTCCTTCAAAATTGTCTTGGATCATTGTATTACTGAGAACAGCTAAGTCATTCATAATCAATTGTTTCACAATATTGCTGTAACTATGCACAATGTTCTCTTGCTTCTGTTCACTTCACTGCATCAGTTCATGTAAGTCTTTCCCGGTTTTTCTGAGAACATCCGGCTCATAATTTCTTATAACACAGTACTATTTCATCACAATCATCTACCACAGTTTGTTCATCAGTTTCCCAGTTAATGGGCATCCCCTCAATTTCCAATTCTTTGCTGCTACAAGAGAGCTGTTATACATATTTTTGTACATATAGGTCTTTTTCTTTTTTTAAAAAAACCATTTAACCTAGTAGTGATATTTCTGGGTCAAAGGATGTGAAATTTTATAGTCTTTCGATAATAATTTTAAATTAATATTCTTTTAAACACTATGTTAACATGAGCAAATATTTTAGCTCTGTCCATCTTTAAATAAAGATGATAAGGAAAGCATGTTTTCTGTTTATAAAATTATCTGCGTATCTCCCTCACCAGAAGATAGAGATACATACAATAATATGTTATCTATATAATTCAATTTTTAAAAAAAAGTTAGTGTGGGCACATCCTTCTGTGACTCCTAGCTCTACTAGTTGCTGTCCATTTCACCTTAGGAAAGTCACATAAACTTCCCTGGAATCTGGTTTCTCATTCTCAGGAGCTGGACTAGGTGACCAATAAATTCCTTTCCAATTCTAAATCTTATAATCCTACAAATCTCTCTGTGCCTCAATAGACAGTCTCTAAGAGTCATTTTAGAAAAAAATAAAGAGAATGAAAAGGAGAAGAGAGGAGAAAAGATAAGAAAAATGAAATAGCCTGGTGTCAGTCATAAGCTTCTTTGAACTTAGCTAGGGTAGGGTGGTTTTCTAGAGACAGACATTAAATCTACCCCAAGTCTATCCAACCAGAGGTTAGGTCATGTTGACAGAGCCTTGGAGAAGTCAGGGTCATGCCCAAACCACAAATAAGTATCAGAATAGACTTTCCTTCCTTCTTTCTTTCCTCCCTTCCTCCTTTCCTCCTTTCTCTCTTTCCCTTCTTCCTTCCTCCCTTTCTTTTCTTCCTCCTTCCCTTCCATTCCTTCCTTCTCCTTTCCTTTCCTTCCTTCCTTTTTTCTTCCCTCCCTTCCTTCTTTCTCTTTTCTTCCTCCCTTCCTTCCATTTCAAAAGGAAGTTCTCCTACATTGAGTAGCTTTAAAAATATCTTGTAATTAGAAAGATTCAAATTTTTGTAGTTAATTATACTTGGAGAAGAATCTCTTGTAATCTATCAACTGGCAAGTTTTCAAAGGCATAGACACCTGGTGGAATATTGAGTGTTTTCATAGAATGTTTCCAATGTTGATTTTGCAAAATCTGACTTTCTGTATTTTTTTAAAAAATAAAGTAATGTTAAGAACAAAAAAGTTCAATGCAGTGTGTGTGTGTGTTCTCGTAAGTGTGGCTGCTAAAGAACTGGAAGGGGTGCTGAAAGTAAAACAATATTTATAGCTGAAGAAATTTGGCTTCACATAACGGTAATTATAAACAAGATATTTTCCCTAATAAAATCACTGAAAAACGAAAATCTGGAAAAACTAACCTAAGTGCTTCCCTATGGAGTCTTTTTTATTTCATTACATATACTCTCGTGTTGGGGGTTGGGGAGATTGAGTAAAAGAAGAGAGAGACATAAACAGAGAGAGACTCAGAAAGATGCAGAGGGGAGGGAGAGAGGGAGAGAAGGAGGGAGGGAGGGAGAAAGAGAGAGACAGAGACAGAGACAGAGAGAGAGAGAGAGAGAGAGAGAGAGAGAGAGAGAGAGAGAGAGAGAGAGAGAGAGAGAGAGAGAGAGAGAGAGAGAGAGAGAGAGAGAGAGAGAGAGAAGCCGTTGTCTCTGCGAAGGGGGTTGGTTTTCTTTAGAAACTGGAATGTGTCCAGGCTTGATTTTTATTTTCAATTCACATTTCAGATCCAACTCCCCAAAGTCTTTGATCTTTCTCCCTGTCTCCTTACCCGGAAGAGAACCCTTTGCCTTCTCAGCTGGGAGCTGGGAGCACACGTGGAAAGCTTGGCTCGGCTCCATATTCTTGCCAAATTTAGTCACACAAAGGGGCCAGAGAGGGAAAAAAGAAAGGATGAAAGAGCCAGCCGCCCAGACTTCAAAGGGAGCAGCCGCCCCACCCCGGTCGTCTCCAAACACCGCCCTCTGCCTATATAAGGAACCGCTCTCAGAGGAGGGCGTTCCTCTCTTAAATCAGAGCCTGGGCCCTCGGCGCGTACACGCGCAGCCCACAGGGGAGAAGAAAAAAAAAAGGGGGTGGAGGGGAGGAGGGAATAAAGTGGGAGGGGGCGCGCCCCCTTGGATCTGAGACTAGCAGGGGCTGAGCTCCAGTCCCAGGAGAAAACCAGTCAGGAACTTTTTGGGACTGTGGGAGGGAGTCGGAAAGAAGAGGGATTTAGCAACCTGGTCCTTTGGGTCCCCAAATTTTTTAATGTCTTGTTTCACTGTTATTATTGAGGTTTCATCTCCTAACCCGACAACCTGGAGATGATTTAAGAAAATTCTTCTTTCGTTTTCCAAAACACCATCTACCATTTCCCCGGGGAACGGTTTGAAACAAGGTTTGTGGGCAAGACAGGTAGAATGCATATTCAAAAGCAGGGTGGATGAACTACCTTCTAAGATTCCTTCCTAGACTCTCCTGGTCCCCTTGCCCTCCATCCTTCAGCCCTTCTTTATTCTTGACCAATGACTGACAACCTTTTAGTTCTTGGACTCGGACAGGGCTCTCGTGATGAGCTCATCCGGTCCAGAATGACTGCAGGGACGCATTTTAATTCCGCTAGCTAGATCTTGCGAACCGAGAGGTATGATAACGCTTTACGTCCCCATCTAGGGACTGTTGGACGGGAAAATCCTTGAGGACCTGCCTACAGGGCTAACACTGGTTTCTTAAGAATTGGTGAGTGGGGCGCATTCCGCGCTCACACGCACACAAGTCCTAGGAATGGGAATGGGGAGGGAGAAGGTTCTGAGGCTCTATCTCGCTCGCTACATAGCAGATTGTTTTCCCAGACAATAAAAGGATCCCAGGGTTGCACGGAACAGTTAAATCCAATCTGCAGCAACATTTGCCTGGTCCAATGATGCAGTTTGCTGTCATTCTAATTCAGATGTATCGAGTTTTCACTCGTAACTCCCATGAGTTTTTAAGCCCCCCGAGTGGGCTGTTTGTATATCTTGAGGGCTGGGGGAGGTAGCCTTTAAACAAAAATGGCCATTCTCTTCCTTCCCCTTCTTTCTCAAATCCTCACTCCCTCATAAACTGAAGGTGCCGACAGCTTTGTGCTGTCTCCAGTCAAATTTGGCGTTGGAGTCAAGGCTTTCTGCTTCTCTCTTCCTGTGGTAAATTATTTCGTTTCCCTTTTGCCCTTCTATCTCCCCTCCTTAGGCCATCATCATCTTCCCTTCTGCTCCCACCAAAATCGTAGCTGGGAAAAATTCCAGCCCACATAAACCAAAAAGGGGAAGGGGGATTGACTGAGGTCCTTGGAGGTGGAGAGCTGAATAAAGAAGGACACCGCTTTTCTCCCTTTAATTAAAGTTTATTTTGTGCATGCATATCTAGCAGCGAAGTCGCTGTTTTTATTTTAAAATGATCTTTTCCCCCCTCCCGCCGTTGAAGGACACCTAGGTAGCAGGTTAGAAACATGTGCACGCCTCGACTTCCCCTCTAATTGAGAGTTTAGGTAATCTCATACTTACTAAGAAAGCCAGCTCCTGCATGGGCAGGAGGAAGTGTTGTTGGCTCACCCCCATACTAAACCCAAACAAACAAGCTAAAGGAATCAGAGGGAAATACCGCCTCCGCCACCACCCAACCCCTAACAATTGTTTCACGGTCGAAATTCAAATACATCGAAACGCCCTCATAAACCCACATCCTGGAGAGGAGAACCTGCAGGATCCAACTTCTCCACCAGCTCTAGTGGACAGAAATAAACCCACCCCGTGCTAGGTACTGGCGTCCCAATATCAACTCCTGATTTGTGATCCAAATCTCAGTGATTACATGGGACGCCTGCATGCTAATTGCAGTCCTACACACTAATCGCTAACGCAATTAGTATAGCCCTGTCACAGAAACTTCTCCGCTAGAGCCTTGCAAACAAACCATTAGGGAGAACGGAAATCATCTTCCGGGGTTTGACTCGCCCCTCCTCTCCCTCCCTCCCTCTGCCCTGGGAAAGACAGAATGCACATTGAAATATCACCTTGTTGCCCACCTACGTTTTCAGGCCGTCTCTGTTGAAGCCGCTTCAAATTGCAACAGCAACGGCAGATCTACAACATCCCCCAAACTCTCATTTTGCCGTTTGCAAAGTAAAAATAACAAAACATTTTGTATCCCCAAGGTGCCTGATTATTTTCGTTGGAAAAAAGGTTTCCAAAGACTATTAAGCACCAAATGGAACCTCCTTTGCCTTGTCTCTTTAAATTGGTCCTCATTAGGTGGTTTCCCCTCTAATGACTGTTTTTAAAACTCCCATCTTCTCTCAGCCCTCTCCCGACCATTTCGACCAAATGAGTAGTGGAGTCCAAACAATTAACAGGAAGGAGAAAATGGGATTCGAATTAGGTTTATCACTTAAAATAGTAAGAGTGATCATTTGACTTCCTCAGCTTCCAGAACACCTCCGCCCCCAATACACACACTCAGGTATGCGTCTTAATTTGGCTACTCCATTCCACTTGCACCCTCTCTCCTCGAGCCTGTTTATTTTATAAAGGGAATATTTGGTTACTTTAGTGGGACTGAATTGTCTATTTTCTTTCTGATCATTATGAATATAATTAATTAGTTTCCCCTGTTTGCTTGCATTTCCTAATGCGATATAAACATTCATGATTCTAAGGTACAGAGATCATACATGTTAATATTAAAGGAAACATAATTCCTCCACATTCCCTTCCCAAAATAAATAAAAGAAAGAAAAGTGGTTTTCTCTCCACCTCTTCAGCATTAGTTTACTGATCTAGTGTAGCAAGATTTTGTTTTTGTTTTTCCTCTAAGGCATAAAATTTTCAGCTGTTCAAAGCGGATTGAATTTCCTGCACTTCCTTCTCCCCTCTCTGCCACCCCTTTTATCCTTATCCCAAACTCCCCATATATTACTAATAATGTATCTGCTAAGTATGCATTATTCATGAAAAATAAACCTTTTCAAACGTTTTCATTCTTTGAAAGTTGTTTGTTAAAATCTCTTGCCTAAAAAAAAAAAAGTTGCAATGGGTCAAGTTTTCGATAATATACATAGTGCTGTCACGATCCTTGACAGGTGACAGTCAACTGCACAATGAATAGTTTAGTGTTATTTGTGACTCAAGGGGAAGATGAGCAATCTTTGTACAGTTGTTTTTATATAATATAACCAAATCTCAGTTTCAACTCAAGGAAGACACTCTGACTTGGGTTCTCACTAGACGTCTACTAGCTGTAATAACTCAACTGAGATGTTCCTCCAGCATAGTTAAGATCTGGCAAAAGCAAACATTTGATTTTCTGAAATTAATCGTGCTTTTTAACCTCACTTTCCCCTAAAATTAAGAAAATATAATCATGAAAATAGTTCCCAAAGCACAGACCTTATACACAGTGCCAGGGAGAAGGTGGGAGATTATGACATTTGAGGCTGAATTCTGATTTTTTTTTCCCCTTCTTTCCAAGAGTCCCTTTTGAGTGTAGAGCAGTGCTGTGGCTCTGATTCCTGCCCTCTCCTCACCTTACTCTGTGCCTGTTCCTCTACTGATCCTGCATTCTGGCATACACTACTTACTGTCAGTCTACCGGTGCCTTCCTGCGTTCTCCTGTCCCTCTTCCCTTGCTCTACGCATTTAATGCCCACACTCTTTCCTGCACTACTGTGTGTGTGTGTGTGTGTGTGTGTGTGTGTGTGTGTGTGTCAGGGCATCCAAAGGACATCTGCCTAAAATGCCTGTGGAATAAAAGTGATGAAAGAGTGATCATTTTAATTATAATTAAGACGTTCAACTTCCCCTTATTACTATTCGTTTCCTCTCTCCCTTGTTTCCCCCCACTTGATCTCCCAGAGCCCGGAAGTTTGTGCTCACTGGTACCCAAATTATGTGTTTTTACAGTCCCCCATACTAACTGCATATATATATATATATGTATGTGAGTATATCCAAATGTGAGCATATGTATGATATATCCATATACACCTCTATAAATGTGTCTCTGTATATATGCAGCACTTATATACCTGTGGCTCTCTTTTCTTCCCCGTCTCGTTGCTCCCTTATTAGTAAAGCAGTGATTTCTGCACGTTTACATTCCCCCATTTTCTCCTTTCTGCCTATTCCTCCTCCCCCCAATCCCCTTCTTTCAGAGCGTCTATCAATGTGGTGTCAATCAGAGCGGCGGCTTCGCTTTCATCTTCCCTCTCCCCCTTTTCTGAGAGAGAGAGAGAGAGAGAGAGAGAGAGAGAGAGAGAGAGAGAGAGAGAGAGAGAGAGACTGAGAAGCAGGAAAGGTGGGGGGCGTCTGGAAGAGAAAGATGAGTGGGCGATGTGGAAGGAAGGTTAGATGTTAAAGTTAAACCCTAGGGGCTCCCCCCCATTTTCAACTTCATATAAGCATATAGGTCCTTTGAGGGGCAGAAGGGGCTGCCACGAGATCCTTCCCTCCCTGTCGAAGTTGCCTAATTTTTCTCCCCCGGAGACACACACAAACACACCCCACACGCGGAGGACCAGTCCTACAGGCTCTGAGAAAAGAAAAAAAATCACCCTCAATCACCACCTCCTCTGCACCCCCCCCCCTTAAGCCGCCAGCCAAGGAAAGAAAGAGGCGGGTGAGTTGAGGGGGGAGGGGGTGTCCAGGAGGGAGGAGGAGGAGATCCGACGCTTGTGGATAGCTTTTCAGCGCCGAAGAGGCGAGGGAGGTGGAGAATCGGGCGGGAGGCGCAGCCGCTCACCTGCAGAGAAGAGCGAAGAGGAGGAACCCTCAAAGCCCCGACCGCCCCTCAGCCTCCCCCTGATCTCCGGGCTCCGTGGACTCCGCCAGAGGCGCCGGGACAAGGCTCTCCAGTCCTTGCTCTCAGCAGGAGTCAGTTTCCCCTCCCCCTTCCCCCTACTCCCCCCTCTCCTCCGCGCGCCCCCTTGGCTCCAGCCGTAGCGGAGGGGCTTAGCTACTACTTGCTCTGACAGAGACTGCGGACCCAGCCAAAGGGTGGCAAGTAAAAGCTATACAGGGTGCGAGAGAATTAAGGCTGGCGAGAAACTTGAGCAGGAAACAAAGAAGAGTTCGCCTTCTATCTGAGACTAGGATTTTTTTTTTCTTTTTTTGTGTTTCTGCGTGTTTACGTGCGTATGAGTGTGTGTGAGACTGCGGCCAGTGTCTGGATTCCTTGCGCCCCCCGGTTCTCCACACCTCCGGTGACACAAACTTGATTCTTGGCAAACTTTCACCCTCCCTCCCTCCCTTCAGTCTCCCTTCCCTCTTTTCTCCTGCCCGAGTTCGGTCCTCTGCTTCCATCTCCTCCTACAGATTAAATGGGCTTCGAAATGCAAAGACAAGAGAAAGAGGGAAGAAGCAATAAGGTGTAAGGACACGCATCTTTCCGGATCATTTGCGACGGAGATAGATGCCCATATACATCTATCCTTGCGCCAGGAAGTGGAAATTACATTATCTCCTGACTCTCCTTACGGCTTCTCAGCGTGGGAAAACGCGAACTCGGAGCCTTTCGGGCAAGCTCCGTCACTCCCTTCCGAAAACAAAACGACTCTAATATCCACTTTGTCCAGGAGATCCAGAAGATTGCACGGAGGCCTGCCTGCCTCGCCTCCGCACTTCTGCAGAGCCCCCACCCCCTCACCACTCACACCAACTTCCACTGGCAGACACAACAGAAGGCAGGGACTTTGGGTGGAGAAGCAGGAGCGAGCGCCTCGCTTACCAGAGGCACCGGAGTGATAGGGGAAGAGAGCCGACTTCGACAGCTTTGCTGAACCTTCTACTCCTCGCGGTTCCGGCTATTCTCCCTCCGGGTGTGGAGCTTAGCTCTCCCTTCTGGAGGGGGAGGCAGAGCTAAGGGGCCACCACCGAGGGACGCAGACGCCCGTATCCGCGACTGCAAAGGAGGCTTGTTGGCCGGCTGCCCCCGAGCAAGAACCGTCCCCGTTCCATTCTTTTCTTGCTCGCCAGTTTCAACTCTCAATCCCTGCCTCCTTCCCACCCCCCACCCCCTTTTTGTGTGCTTTTGTTGTGTCTTCGCTGCCGCGGTCGCTCCCCCGGAGGAGAGGGGATTAAAGAGTAGACGGAATGCCCCAGCTTTCGGGGGGAGGCGGTGGCGGCGGCGGCGGGGGGGACCCGGAGCTGTGCGCCACTGACGAGATGATCCCCTTCAAAGACGAAGGCGATCCGCAGAAGGAAAAAATCTTCGCAGAGATCAGTCACCCTGAAGAGGAAGGGGACTTGGCAGACATCAAATCCTCCTTGGTCAATGAATCCGAGATCATCCCAGCCAGCAACGGACATGAGGTGAGCTCCCCAGTCCTGGCAGCCTGGGAAGGCATGGGATGCAAGCAAGGGAGGAAGAAAAGAAATGGGTGATTATGTTTGTGGGTCTTTATTTAAATGTGAGAGGGAACACACAGTTGGGGTGCTGAAAGTGTAACTTCTTATTTTGGCGAGGGGTGACGGGGTGCGAGGCCGTTAAGGAAATGCTCTTTGTGGGCACAGGTGTGTATATATTGTGTTGTTGTGTGTGTGTATGTGTGTGTACAGCCAAACTTCTGA
This sequence comes from Pseudocheirus occidentalis, assembly GCA_028646575.1. Lineage (NCBI taxonomy): Eukaryota > Metazoa > Chordata > Mammalia > Diprotodontia > Pseudocheiridae > Pseudocheirus > Pseudocheirus occidentalis. The sequence continues at coordinate 30,050 of JAQQSW010000722.1, forward strand.
AGTTAGTGGTTTTCTGGGGCTCGTTGATATGAGCATCGGAGGCCGTGCAGGAGAAACGGTCTGGTGCGTGTTTCCCAGGAGTTCTAAAGACTCTAACCTGAAAGGAGAAAGCTCAGCCTTTCTCTGATATCTTCTCTGAGCCTCAGTTCCCTTTTTTGTAAAACGAAGGAGTTCGATTAGATGGCCTGAGGACTCTTCTTCTAGCTTTAAATCTTTCTTTCGTTCTTTTTTTTCCCCTTTCCTCAGTGTAGACGAGAGATGAGAAAGAGGATGGGGCAAAGGAAGGGGGGTCATGGGGGAGTATACTAGCAGTTAGTGAAAAGTTTTCCTTTAATGCCTACATTTCATCTCTTTCGGTAGTTGTTTGCCCTGGTGCCTTAAACCACCAAAAAG
>JAQQSW010000723.1:0-17782 GCA_028646575.1 Pseudocheirus occidentalis
TTCTGACTGTGTTGTCTTCCCCCGGTTCCATGCTTTGATCCTTTTTGTCCCCAAAGAAGGAATCTAAAGTTTGATTGCTGTTCTTACTTTGCTTCCTTTGCCCGCTCTTGTTGCCAGTCAGTTACTTGACTTTTTGGCTCTGTGGAACTCTGCTTCCAGAGGGGAAAGTTATGTCCCAAATTGCTGCAGTTTTCGCAGCTGCCTGAGCTATTAGGAGGCCACTGCAACCCCTACCAGCTTTGGCTCACTGAACACACCTCAGGACCACCACCCAAGACCACAATCCTGATCCAGGCCGGTTAAGGCAAGAGCACTTAGACCCTGAATGATTGCTTGGGCCCCCTGCAATCTGCAGGCTGGGAGCTCTGAAGCAGCCACATGGAGGTGGCTTCACAGCTTCTGCTGCTTCCTTGCCCTGGGGGCAGTTTGGCTGGACACTCTCTCCTGAATTTAGCCAAATTCCACTAACCTTTCACTTAGTCTTTATTTCTTATGTCTTGATAATTCTGAAAGCTACCATAGCTGCTGCTGATCCACTCTCCTCAAGGCTCCAGCTGCAGCTTGTCCTGGCTGCCCCCTGACCAAGCTGTGATTTCAGGATGGGCTGGTTTCGGCTCCCAGCGTGCTGTGATGAGCCCTTCCTGTCCTGCCTACTGAGTTGTCTTCAGTGGGAGATGTGTTTTTTCTGTACTTTTGTGAGTTCTGGAGCCCTAAAATTTGTTTAGAGTCATATTTTATGGGTATTTGAGGTGGCTATGTGGCAGCCGTGGAGTTTTCCTGTTTCTACTGTTTTTCTTTGTTAAAAAAAGGGGTGACTTCATGGTGGTGAGTGGGTTGGGGTGTGTGTGTGTGCATGTAATGTAATGCAGAAAACTTGAACTACTAACCCAAAAGCACTGAGATAGATAGATAGACAGACAGACACACAGACACAGAGAGAGACAGAGACAGAGATAGAGGGAGAGAGAGAAAGAGATAGAGATAGAAAGAGGGAGAGATAGAGACAGAAAGAGAAGAAGGAGGATAGAAAGAGAGAGAAAGAGAGAGAGAGAGAGAGAGAGAGAGAGAGAGAGAGAAGGGAGAGAGAGAAAGAGACAGACAGAGACAGAGACAGAGAGAGTGACATTGGGAGTTTGTAGTCCTAGATACTACATATAGCTTTCTACCTTTTACTCACTGAACAATTCACTTTTCCCCTCTGGGTCTCTCAGTTTCCCCATCTGTAAAATACAGGGATTAGACTAATCACAGATTCTTAATCTTTTTTTTTGTATTTTGGTAAAACCTATGGACTCTTTTCTAGAAAAAAATTAAAACATAAAACAAAATATTTATGATTACAAGGGTAACCAACTATGAAAATTTATATTTTATAAAATGTCATTTAAAAAAAATTCATAGATTCCAGGTTAAGAATCCCTGGACTAGACAAATCCCACAATAATAAAAACTCTAACTGACATAAAACCTTAATGTTTGCAAAGCATTTTATATTCATTACTTCATTTGAATCTCAAACTTGTGAGGTAAATCCTTTTGTTTTTAAATCAGACCTGTAATATCATGAGCATCAGGAATTTCACCTGTTCTGCAACTTAAAAATTTTAGGAAGTGCGTGTGACTTTTTCAAGGTCACATAGATAGTATGACTTGGGGGCAAGACTTGAACCAGATTTTTAGGACTCTAAGATTGAGTCTCTTGACCCACCATACTGCCTAGACAGGTAGTTTCGACAGGTGTCATTATCACCATTGTGCAGATGGGGAAACCAAGGCTGATAAAGGGCAGGTGATACAACTAAAAAGTTAGCAGAGGTTTCATTTGACTCAGGTCAGATGATGCCTCCGCTATCCTTGACTATGTTTAGGAGCTCTCTCATTTAATATACAATAGAGCAGAAAACAGAACTGGAGAAAAATAAAAGGCAAAGCAACAGGACAATTAAACCTGTGGATTTACCAAGTGTTTTCTACAGAGCATTGAGTGAAAACCCCTATTAGTTATGAATGGACAGCTCCTCCTTCCCGTGTTACTGTGTAATTTCCATGTATAGGTCTATATTATTGTGTGTGCAGTAGTGGGGGCAGTTTTTCTTTGATTTGTCGCGATAGCCAGATAACTACTCCAGCACAGGAACACAATGGATGTTTAATTATTGCACTGACAAGGAACAAAAAGCTGCCTTGGCTGATGGTATTGGGGAAAGTGTCTAGTGCTCTTTCCCCTTAAAGTCTTAAAAAATTTAATAAATGCTGAGATGTGATTAAAACAACTCACATTTATATGTTCCTTTAAGGTTTGCAATTTTTTTTCTTTTTGCAATGATTCTGTGAAGCAAGAATAAGGTATTGTTTTGCTCACGTTTTCCAGATGAGGAAATGGAGGCCTATAAATCAGATGACTTGCTTAGAATCACCGAGCTGGTAATAATAAGAGTAACTAACATTTTCATAGGGTTTTAGGGTTGCTTGGCACTTTGCATTTATGATTTCTTTTGATAGTAACTTCACTTCTTGGTGCTCTAGGTAGGTTTCTAATACTATAAATCACAGAGAAGTTGATTATTCCAGAATTTATTTAATCCAGGGGTTTTCAACCTTGAATCTTTGAAGTCATAGGTCTGAACCAAAAGGAAATCATAGAGTCCAACAACCTTCTATGTAAAAGATGCCTCCACATCCTATAATGGAGATCATGGCATTCTGGGGAAAGTACTTGTGGAGGCTTTAGAATCATAGACCTGGAGGTGAAACAGTCATATGGACCAACCTCCTCGTGTTACATTGGGCAGCTAGGTGGTCCAGTGGATAGAGAACTGGACCCAGAGTCCAAAAGATCTGAGTTCAAATTTGGCCTCAAGCATTTACAAACTGGGTGATCTGAGCAAGCCGCTTCACCTTTGTTTGCCTCAGTATTCCCAATAGTAAAATTACTGCACTCAACTTGCAGAGCTATTGTGACCATTTTATGAGATAATATTTGTTAAGCATTTACCATATTTCCTGGCATATGGTAGGTATTACATAAATATTCCCCTTTTTCTTCCTCCTGCACTGACAGAAGGAGTCCCCTTGTTGGGACTATATACCATTGAAGTCACTATACTAACGAAATCACCGGTTCAGTCCCTACCACTGTGATGAATGGAACGATTTGTTAGGGGAGTGAGATCCTAAGGCTTTTGGTTGGAAATCTGTGCCCATGGCGTTCTTAATCAATCTTGGATGGGAAAAAAATCATATTAATTATGACTAAATTTTGCATTCCTTTATAGTCTTATGCATTTTCATTTATGCCTTTAGAAACATGATTCTGAGAAGGCCTACATGTTCTGAGAAGGCCAGATTGCCAAAGGGATCCAGGATACAAAAAAGGTCAAGATTCCCTGCTAAATCTTAGCAAAATCAATGAGAAACAACATGCCATGGGCATTCCCTATTTCTGGCTTCGAAGGAACTGTTTTGAATCTTTTTTTTTCGACTATTTACTATTTTTGTAAATTCTGGGAAAGTCCCTTAACTTTATGGAAGGGTTCAGTCTCATCTGTCAAGTGAGGAAAGTTGCATTAGATTACCTTGACGGTCTTTTTCAGAGACTCCCCTTACCCCAAGATCCTAACACCCATCGTTCAAGGTGTAGATGCATATGCAAGGTGTAGACAGGGCAGAAATTTTCCTGAAGTTACGATCACTTTAAATGGGATCATTTTAAATACAGCAGGGTAGTGTAAGATTGAAAGGAACCCCCTTCCCCCAGCAAATCCTTTTGTAAAACGAGATTCCTCTGTGATATAATCACCTCTTAATTTACCTGTTTGGTCAGTCTGTATTTCCATTTATTAGAGGGCTTTTTAAGGTGGGAAAACCTGCATATAGAAATGAATTAGTGTGGTGGCCTCTTATTGTTTTCCAACCCAGTGTTAAGAGAATTGTAGACATAAAATGTGGTAGTCCTCAATGGCCTTAATTACCATTTTAGTTAGGAGAGACAGGAACATTGTTGAGGATCTGTGTCTCAGACCTTCATAAAAATGATAGGTTGTATATATGGGGCTCTATGGTTAGAAGGACCTTGCTATACATTATTTAAAACCTCGTTGTAAAGTAGATAGTACAAATGTTATTGCTTCTTTTTGACAAATGAGAAAACTGAGTCTCACAGAAAATAAGAGACTTGCTCCAGAGTCACACAGATCAAAGATGTGGAACTGGAAAGGACCCCAGAAGTCAGCTAGTCCAATCCCTTCATTTTACAGAGAAGGAAGCTAAGGCCCAGGGAATTTAAGCAGATTTCCCTTGACCACACAGGTAAGACATGGTAGACATAAGATTTGAGCCGAAGTCCTCTGACCCTAGGAGGCGGCTAGGTGTCATAATGGCTGGGCTCATCTTCCAGTGTTCAAATCTAGCCTCAAACATACTAGCTGTATGACCCTGGGCAAGTCACTTTACCGTGTTTGCCTCAGTTTTCTGATCTGCAAAATGAACTGGAGAAGGAAATGCAAATGACTTCCATATCCTTATCATGAATACTCCAAGTGGTGTCATGAAGAATCAGATACAACCAAATAAACAACCTCGGATGCAAGCTCTTTTCTTCAACATATTCTACCTTTCATGTAAAAATTTTATAATCTTCGGTGCCTATAAGAAAGCATGTCATATTACTGTTCTAGGATGTCCTGTTTTTCCCATTAAACTGATATGGAGTAATGATTTTTATTTATTTATTTATTTTTTTAGGGAATAGCAGCTTCTGTGACTTTGTAGAAAGATCTTTCTTATGAAAAATTCTTAATTTTTTTAAGCTTTCCCATTTTTAGAATTTTCCAGAGAGTTAGTAGTAATACATTTTATTTTTAAAAGCTACTCATGGGTTCTTGAAAATGCTGTACCCTTCCAAGGAAATGATCTGTCGTGTAGAGAAAGAGCTCCCTCTAGTGTGGACCTCAAGAAGAACACAGCTTAAAGGAGTTTGAACGTTAATATTTAGTAAGCTTTCATATGTCCTGTTCCCATAATAGTCCTGAAGAGTTATATTATGGTCTCTCCCTTGATTAGGACTCTAACTTATTTAATATTTTTGGAGCTTCTTGTGATTCATTCTGTTACTTTTCCAAGGTGCTATTCAGATTTCAAAGTAATGTATCTCTCTCTGACTTACTTTGTAATCTATTAAAGACAAGCTGAATTCTTGAGTCAGCTCAATGTGACTCTTGCTGGGTGGTGTTTTTTATAGTTATGGCTATAAATTGAACATTGTAGTTAGCAGAATGTGGAGTAGAGTCTTGAAATTAAATAACCTCCATCAAGATTATAAACTGAAATGACCAATGCCCAGAGTCATTATGGGAGTTTTGGGGTATGGATGGGCTGCTGTGATTGGGAAATCACAGTCACGTGGTGCAGTTAGGGAAATGGCAGGAATTCAGAATAGCTGCTGGTGGTTTTTAATATAATGTAGTCATCTGACTGACTTAAAATACAACAACCATTTCTGAATTAATTCATTCAGCATATACATCCCGGGCACCTCCTTAAAGAAGGTCTTGCTTTGGGGACATTGGGAGATACAAAAAGGAAATCACAGAGAATGGGTCAGATTTAGAGCTGGAATTGACCCTAGTGATTTCTCAGGTCTACCTCACTTTACAGATGAGGAGATAGAGAGGTAATTGCCAAAAAGGGGAGTTAATACAAGGATACAAATTGCTCTGAGTGCTTTAAGAGAGGCGTAAATGGGGATTTTGAGGTCGAAGAAATTATATCCAGTTGGAGGTGGGAATTAGGAATGGTCTCATGGGAAAAAAAGAATTTATAATTTCAATATTTAAATTTTAAATTAGTTATGAAGTTAGGCTTTCAATAGACAAAAATGGGGAGAAGAGAGCTGGGCATTCCAGATGTAAGTTAGCAATGTGGACAGATGCCCTGAAGTTGCAAGTACAGGTTTCATTTGACTGAATAATCAATAATTCACTTTGAGTGGAATATAGGGATGTAGACAGAGAGAGCAATAACAGTTAACATCTATATGGTAATAATATTAGCTAACATTTAAATAGCATTCACTATATGCCAGGCACTGTGCTAAAGGTTTTCCAAATATTATATCATTTGATGGTAACAGCAATCCTGGGAAGTAAATGTTATTGCTATTCCCAGTTTACAGATGGAGAAACTGAGGCAAGCAGAGGTTAAGTAACTTACCCAAGGTCACATAGCCAGTAAATGTCTGAGGCCAGATTTGAACTTGGGTTTTTCTGACCAGTCCTGGCCAGCTAGATGCCCTGTAACTCTAAGATGTTCCAAAAGCATTAAAGCTTAAAACTCTACTAAGACTTTTGGGACATCCTGAATTATGTAATTTGATCTTTATGATAACCACATGAGACAGATGCTATTATTATTTTCATTTTTCAGTTGAAGAAACCGGGGCACAAAGAGGTTAAGCGACTTGTTCAGAGTTGTGAAGTTACTAAGGTAGGATCTGAACTCAGGTCTTCCCCACCTCAAGTGAGGATCTCTATGCCATCAAGTAGAAAAGTGAGTAGTGGGAAGGGATGGAAACATGGGTTTGGAACAGGTCTCTATGCAAAGGGTCTTGGGTTTTATTTAGTAAGTAATGGAGAGCTGTTGAATGTTTTTGAGTAAGGAAGTGACATGATTTGATCTGTTCATTAGGAAAATTATTCTGGCAGATGTGAGGACAGATTGGAGGTAGGAGAAACTCACAGGGCTGATTTTGTATTCACTGTGCTCCTTCCTTGAACACCCACTCAGTGTAAAATGTAATAAATCTTGATGAAGAAGGCTGACATACAGACACACACACACACACAACTCTCTGTTTTTGCATGTCTCTTAAGAAACGTGACTTTTTAAAGTGTTGTGTTATTGACATTCTCAGCTATAAAGAATCCCTTGCTTTATTCTCATCTCTTCCTATTAAGGCCTCCAGGCTTTACTAACAGATGTTATGTTACTATCAATGTGGCATGTTCCACATTTGAAGATCTTATAGGTTGGTGAAGGCAGAAGGCAGCCTGATATTCATTCCAACCCTTTTGCCCGTCCCTCTTTTAACTTTTATCACCAGCAGAAACCACATGGGAAGTAAATGGAAGACTTACAACCATGTCCTAGAACACAGTAATAGGTCTCATTCATACAGACATTCTGTACAAATGTTTGGAGGCTACCTTCCCTTGCCTTGTTTCATAAGATCACTGTTGACATAAACTTTTCCTTTTAGGGAGCACAGAAAATGTCAGACCTTCCCAGAAACCACCAAATCAAAATTTCAATGGGCTAGAAGGAACCTTAAGAAGATTTATTTTACCCCCTGCCTTAAACTGTTCCAGACACATGAGGATTTAAGGACTCTAGCCAGAGAAAACTTCACCACCTGTTTTTGTCTGACCTGCTTAGCTCAGCGGGTTAAAAGAAAGGTGCTAATGAGACCAAGGGAGTGGATTTGATCCCTCTGAGGTCCAGTCAGCATCATATTGGGGAAAAAAATCTGACCTGCAGTTCCAGACTGCCCTCTTAATTCTAGGCAGCCACTTCAAAGTGACGTAGGTCCCAAAGTGAAGTGGTGAGTTTGTGGCTGAGTAAACCTGTCCCAGTTGTCATTGGGTAATATTTTTTTGCAGCCATGTCTGATTCTTCATAATATCATTGGGGGTTTTCTTGGCAGAGATACTCAGTGGTTTAGCATTTCCTTCTCTAGCTTATTTTACAGATAAGAAAACTGAGGCAAACAGAGTTATGTGACTTGCCCAGGGTCACACAGCTGGTAAGGGTCTGAGGCCAGATATGAACTTGGGAAGATGAGTCTTCCTGACTCCAGGCCAGGCACTCTACCTATCTATTCTACCACCTAGATGCCACTTCATAGTAGCCCAACTTTCTTGTCCTGCTTACGGTCTGGGTCGATATCCTCATCTTTGTAAGTCTAAATAATAGAATTGGAAGGGATCTAGATCTGTCTTTCCCAACCCTTCTATTTTACAGATAAGTCAATTGAAGCCCAGAGAGATGGAATGCCTTGTCCCCATAGTCAGATTGTTCATAAGTAATAAGCTGGGATTTCAACCTAGGACCTTTGTGAAGGTATACATACATACATACAAACATACATATGTGTATATATATATATATATGCACACACATATATACATATATATAATTTGCATTACTGAAGTAATAAAGGAAGATTTAGATCCAGCTTGATCCTGACTTACCAGTGATTAATCATTCACTCACCTATTCATTCATACTTCAACAAATACCCAATAAGCCCCTGCCATGTTCAGAACATTGTGCAAAGTGATGGATGAAGGAAAAGCTTCTGGGAGCAGATAATTTAGAGGGGAAGATAAAACAAAAAATGGACAAATATAATATAGATGAAAATGTAACAACTCACTATGTGATATAAAGTGAAAAAAGATCTTCTAAAAGTGGAGCTTTCAATGTTAAAATAAAGGACACTTTTCTTCCTTACCCATGGACTGAAGAGTTGTCACTTTCCCCTGTCTTTTGAGATGAAGGGATAGAAGGATGCCACACTCCGTGGCTCAGGGTTTTCAGTGGCCAACGTGGCTATCTCAAGTTCAGGAGGAAGAAGGTTGGAAGAGAAGGAGATGGGTCTTATCAGCCTTTGTAGTAGTATGTTCTGGGTTGGATGCCTACATATAGCTGCCCTACTGGCCACAGGACTGTCTTTTCACCTGGCTCCTTCCAAAAGAGAAAACAGTGGTAGAAGCAGTGATAGCAGGATGAGTAACGACAACAATAATTGTGATGGTGATGATTATGGTAACAGCAACAAAAATATTAGTCAACATTCATATAATGTTTTAAAGTGTATAAAGTGCTATCCATATATTATCTTAGCTGACCCTCAAAGCTACGCTGTGTGTGTGTTATTATCATCCCCATTTTACAGATTAAGAAACCGAGTCTGAGAGAAGTTAAATGACTTACCCAAGGTCAGCTAGTAAGTAGCCAAAGCAGAGTTTGAACTCATGTCTTTCTGGCTCCAAGACCAGTATTCTATTTATTCCTACACTCATGGAGATCCTCTCTGGGGTAAAACAACCTTTAGAGAGAGGAATAGAGAAAAATACCATGACTGAACCTTCTAACACTGTGGTAAAAGTCAGTCACCATACTTTTTAGAAAGGATATGAAGTTATAGATATATATATGGAATTTCCAAATATTGCAAATAAAACCTTCACTTTTCCATTTTCGCATGAGTGACATCTACTGATGATTTGGCCAGGGACCATGCCCATAGGCTCCTTTGAGCAGCTCTAATTCATCTAAACTTCCTTAAAAGAAAACAGAAGTATCCTTGAGACTTGATCGGTCTAGACTGAGGTTGGAACATTTCATATGACTTTCTGGTTGACAGAGGAATAAAAAACCAGGGACATAAGGAGTTAGTGCTTCTAAGGCTTGATGGACAACCCACTGTCATGTAAGTCATTCTTACTAGGCATAATGTCATGGAGAATTGGGGGTGGGGACAAGGGAGTTGCATCCTACTGAACGAAGGCCATATCCTTGCTGAGAATCCTTTGCACAGAATTTTTGAGGTAATGAATATAATCAGGGGAACTCTGTTCTGTCCCCTTATGCCACTTTTCTGACCAGTACATCCAATATAGCCTTGTCTGGAGCTGGATCTTTTCTGGTTATATGTTTGCCTGGTCCTTTCTGGTGGGCCATGTGGCTTGACTTGGTGCTGAAAGATTTGGACTTTGGGATAATGCAACAATCCCTTAACCCCTGTGACAAGAGCAGAGGGAAGGGGGGCGGGGCTTCAACAGAGGACTAACCACAGAGCCAGGCAGGTCAGCCCAACCTAGATTTTAAAAGAAGTAATTCCAACAGCTGGCATACTCCTCTTTTCTCCAGACATATAACTCTTTCTCTCTATGGGACTTTTCCATAAGGAGGTTAGGGAAGGACATTTTCTAGCATTTTCTATGACTTCGAACTTTTAAGTTTGAACTTAGGCCTTACATTTCACTGATAAGGAGAAATAGACTTTTGGGGTATAAGTACTAGATCCCTTGAAGCTCACTGAAATATTTTCAAAGATCCAATTTGTGTGGATGGTCCCTTTACAAATGCATATTGTATTTCTTACAGATGCTATATGGAATAATGGGTAGAGAATGGAAGGCCTGAGCTTGGTAACCCTGGGAAATCCTTTAACCTCTTTATGCCTTTGTAAAAAAGGGATTTGAACTTGAATACCCATAAGGTCCCTTGTAGCCCTAAATCTATAATCCTAAGACCCCTCCATGCTATCATAGGAGTCATTACAACATCCTATCCCTAAAACATGACCAAATTTTTGATGATGAGTCCCTTTGAATTTCCTTAGTTTGGTTTTAGGACCATCAGAATCCTGTTAATACTTAACAACTTGATAAAACCTGTGAAGGCTTGATCTTTTTAAGTACGGTTTTTGAGAACCTAGTGTCATTTCAATACCGAAAGGCAATTGCTGCAAAACATGCTTTTAAAAGTTTTGTTCTTTGGGCCAACACTTTTATGATCCTGTAGATAGTGTCCTTAGCATATTCTGACTAGTGAAAGAAAGGGTAGCTCTTCTCATAGAAGTACATCAAGAAATCATCATACTTTGTTTTCTGATCATCCATCACATTATCAATATAATTTCCATAGACCAAAATATGCAAAGTCTTCATTCTACATGAAGAAACATGCTTTTTTATGTTTGCCCTCTTCTCTTTTGAAATGCAAATCAATTTTTTATGTCTGTCAAATACCAGAACACATTCCAATGATTAACGGCCCTGCTTTAATGTGATGAAAGAAATTAATTTTAGATGTGTTTGGGGTTTAGAAGTAATTTGTGCAAAAATAAGATCCTGCTGTGATTCAACTATTGCCTACCAATTTGAAATATGCTGTCCTGGGAAATGTGTTATTGGCACATTTATCATAGATCACAGCTCATTATTTAAAAGGCTGACAAGTGTCTTGTTGCACATTTATTAGGGAACAGAGCCTTAATCATGTCTGTGGTTTTAAGAGTTCCTGTCCTGTTAGATTTGTGACTTTTTATACATAGGAATTTTAAGAGGGAAAAATCTCCCGGACCAGTCCCTGAAAGGATGATAACTTTATGGAGATTTTAAAAAGAGTTATAAGTCTGTACCACCATAAAAACAAGACAGGTCTTATTTTATTTTTATTTTCTGATGAGCAAACTCAACATTTCCACAGATTCAGTTCTATTCACCCCTCAGAACATTATCCCAAGACTGAAAAACTTTCTGCTTTCTAGAAATCAAAATTGCCTGTCTCTGGGGATTTCTTCATGGACTAAAGAAGCAAAGGAAAGGATGTGAAGAAACAAAGCTAAGGGCACATAGCATTTCCAAGGGTGCAGATTCCAGAACTTCACAGTTCTCACAACTTTCCTATTCTGATGAATGCTATTGGTTTAAACGAGAACTCTGGCAAATTTATGAACAAAATTGAGAAACGTGGTGATTGGCCACAACTAGTATCCACCAGGTAACTTCAGCAGTGAGTTTGGACAAAGAAAAACTAGACAAAGAACTCAGTCTCCAAGAATATGGCTTTATCTGGTTTGGGAGGAATGAAGATTCCCGTGTAGACAGGCAGCAACATGATTTGGTGGTCTAGGCAAGGTAGAAGGGGAAACAGGCAGGAAGGAAGAAAGGGAAAGCTTGGTCAGTCAGGAAAAGAAGTCACATGGAATGAAGACACTTTTGGGGCATATACTTGAGGGAATGCTTTTTTGGAGGGGAATCAGGGACCAGAAAAACCTAAGCCCTGATAAATATGAAAGTCTTAGAGAATTACAGTACTTGTAGCTTAGTTGTGGAGATGGATCATGTGACTCCAGAAGAAGGCTACATGTTGTCTGTCAATAATTAGAGCTGAATGGAATTTGCTGGAAGGAGAGTTGCTGTAGTCACAAACCTACTTAAGATATGTTAGTTCTATACCTCTAACTCCTTTCTTTCTTTCCTAGATATGGTATTAATTTACCATAAAATTTATTTCTGTAATGGGCAGTTACTGTTGAGTGTAGAAAGTAATATGAATGGGAGAATCTCATCGATTCCTAATGCCCACATTCCTAAGTCATTTGATAAAAAGATTAGCGCCCTAGACCAGTCTTGATTAGGGTCAGAATCATATCTAGGACAGAATATTTGGGAATTTTCCCAAGGTGCTGAAATTCAGAGGACGCTAATGGAAATTGTTCTTCAGAACGAAGGAACAGTTGAGCTTAGCACCTCGTTAGCAAAAAAAATAGTGAAAATAGAAGCTTATCAGATAAGGCTTTTTCTCCCTGTTCTACCAAATTTGAGCTTCTCTTCAGCCTGGCTCTGCCCTATTTCTTCTCCCTTTTGTCAATAATAGTGGTCTAAATAGGGTTCTGGAGTCAAAAGTTTATTTGTGGGCATCTTTTGTGATGCTTGACCTCAGTGTTGGGGTTTCCAACTATAACTCTGACTATTTCATGTACCTTCCCTGAACTTGGTTCATAGTTTCATAAGAAAAAGCCTTCCACCCCTCTCAAGTTCATTGTAGAAACTGTTAACTTAAATCAAGAAAACCCAAGATAAGGGCCTACTAACATCCTCCTCTAACCTACCAATATTAGTTTGAGGGACTTGGTTTACAAAGGTAAGGAGAAGTTATTAAAAGATGAGGTGTTTAATCACAGGTTCAAGCCTCTCTCCATAGCTGGACAAGAAAAGAAAGATATATAGGGGCCATCAATTCACTCTTCATAGAACTCAAAAAGTACAGTGGGAGAAGGAAATGAGTGGAGTATTCCTTGAGACTAATTCAGATGTGTGTGTACTAGTACAAAACAAGTAAGTGAACCAAGGAGAGACTTTTGTAGACCTGATTTTGTGCCCTTATTCCTTCTCCCAGGTTCCACAGTGAGGTAAGATAACCACTCCTTCTGCTGAGAACAGAAAAGAAGAGGATGGTCTTTAGGAGCAAGATTAGGGAAAGGAAGACACATGCTGAAGATGCAGAATTGTAAGGACATAGGATAGAATCATAAAATATCTGAAGGAGGGAAATGTCCCAAAGACACGGGGTAAAACAATAATAACAGCAACAAAGTTTGGATCTTATCAATAGGAAAAATGAAAATTAAAAAACAACACCCTCCCCCCCCCAAAAATGACGAAGCCACAATAGGGAGTAGGGAGAACTGGGACATTTGACAGGAAATTGATCTTCTTAAGTATCACATTTTTAGCAGAGGCTGAGCGTGGTGATGAATTGCCTATCTCACTGAAAATTTACTCCTCTAGAACCATTGAGTGTTGCAATATTTCCTACGCTCCCACATGACACATATCTCATTTTCCTACTCCTTTCATTAAAAAAACAAAACAAAACAAAACAAAACAAATTAGTTGTGTGACCCTAAGCAAATTATTTAATTATCTTTTTCAGCCTCAGTTCCCTCATCTTTAAAATAAAGGCAATAATAGAACCTAGGTCACAGTGATGAGGTGTAGGCTCTGGAACCCCCCCCCCCCACACACACCTTTTGAGCTTTCCTTGAATCTTTGAGGTACATACTCTGAGAAACCTCTTCGAGTCTGATTGTCATTAACTCCACCTGAAGTCCTGGAGTCTGATTGTCATTAACTCCACCTGAAGTCCCTCCCCAAACTCATTACTGGAGTCAGATCTCATTGGCTCCTCCTGAAGACCCTTTCCTGGCTCCTCCTCTGAACCACCCCTAGACTCCTCTTTATATAAGACCCCATCTTCCCTACATCTTTGTGAGAGCACTGTGGAATGGCTTGGCAGAGACTTCCCGTGTGAGAAAGCCACAGAGTGTCCTGGCAGAGACTTGGTCTGGGTGAGAGTGCCTTAGGATGGCTTAGCAGAGACTTGCTCTGTAAGAGTCTATCCCATATCTTTCAGTAAACTTTACTTTTTCTTTGGCTAAGAAGACTTGAGTGGAATTCTTTCAGCAGGACCCGGCATGTTGGTATTTTGGGGTCTCAGGAAAACCTAAACCTCCTTGGGTACCTCTTCAACAGGATTCCTGTGAGAATCCAATAAAAAAATATATGTAAAGTGCTTTGCAAACCTTAAGTTGACATACGTAGGTCAGCACTGTCAGGAACTTTTTATTCTTTTGGGGAGGAGTGAGACTCCCTCTCTTCTTACTGTCACTGTAGATCTAAACTGTCATTGTCTCTACACACATCGGCACACAGACACACGTATGAAAAACATGCATGCTCAGAATAGGGTTGAGATAGGAGGAGATCATATTCTGTCAGGAATTTGTGTGAGATTATTCACTCATTATTTTAATATTAGTTTCAGTTGCAATGAAGTATTTTATAACTTCAATGCTTTTGCTTGTATCTTGTTAGAATGGGTAACTGAATTATTAGATTTGATTGACTTGAGAAGTTTCCTTTTTTTTTTTTTGGAAGAGGGAAGGCAAGTCAGTTGGGGTTAAGTGACTCGCCCAAGGTCACACAGTAAGTGTGTCAAGTGCCTGAGGTAGGCTTTGAATTTAGGTCCTCCTGACTCCAGGGCCAGCATTCTATTCAGTGCCCCACCTAGTTGCCACCCACCCATTTTTTTAAAATTAGGTGGGGAAAATAACCCCAACAAGAAATTCTGGATCTACATTAATTTGGACTCTATCATTTGGACTTTAATTCATATAAATCCAGAGATTGGTGTGTGTGTGTGTGTGTGTGTGTGTGTGTGTGTGTGTGTGTTATATTTGGATCTCCATGGATATGTAAAGTTGTTCCAGGCTGACTATTCCTTTATCCATCATGCCAATGCTGGACATACAAAAGATAATATAAACACAATAAAACTTTTAATAGGAACTGAAATGAAAATTAACAACAAGGAAAGTGTCCGACATATTCTGGAAATATTACTAACTCTTTCCTTTTCCTCCAGAATATTTGGGTAACAATCTTTTCCAAGCCTCTGGCCTCACTGTGTTTGTGGGAATTCGGGGCATCATTGAATAAACCTTGTTGCCATGGCTTAAAAACTCCTCCCATTGGTATCTTCCAACCCTCCTTTCCCACCATGCTTCTGTGTAGCTATCAGCTTGCCTGGCCTCTGGCAAAACTTGGCTTGGCCATCATACATATAATCCTGGCTCATCTCCCTCTCCTTTTGTTTTCTAAAGTACTTAGCACAGTGATTGTCATTTAGTAGGCACTTGAATGCATTTTTCCTTCTCTTTCCTGGTCTCCTCTACCCAGAAGTGGATTTTATCTTCCTTTTCTTCCTTTTTTGTCCTAATGACACAATCATCCTATGCTCAGGCACATAGTCTACTGGGAATTAAAGTCCTAAGAGCTTCAATCTTTCCTGTTTTTAAGACCCACAACTTCATTGAAGATGGTGGTATTCTTCCTATCACCTATGCCTTCCTTTGTTTCACTTTCCCCTCAGTCCTATATCCCCATGAATCTGTGCCCTCATCAATGCGATGCTCCCTCCAGAGGCATAGACTTTAATAATCCCCATTTTCTTCTGTGAAATTCTCTTTCATCATCTCCTACAATTTCTCTTCCTGGGGTAAATTCATTGAAAATTCTAGGGGCCTTCCTTTAGATCCCTTGATATTACATGGCTACCAATGAAGCACCCAGTCTAGCTAAAGGTTACCCTTCACTCTTTTTTTTTTTTCTTTTTGGAGGGCAATTGGTTTAAGCGACTTGCCCAAAGTCACATGACTAGTGTGTCAAGTGTCTGAGGCCAGATTTGGACTCAGGTCCTCCTGACTCTAGGGCTGGTGCTCTATTCACTGTGCCACCTACCCTTCACTCTTGCTAAATGAACAATTCACCTTCTTTCCCCACTGTACATCTTTCTGATGACGCCCTTTAAATCACTTCTCTCATGTATTTTCTTTTCTTTTTTCTTTGCTAGTTCTATACTGAAGTCTTCCCACTCTCACCAGGCATCTCTCCATTGTCCTTAGGTGACCCACAATTTAATTCTTTGGTGGTTGTAGAATTCCCTGATTCATACCCTTTTAGCACCACAGTGAGAATATTGGCATTAAGAGGATGGACTTTTGTTCAAGACAAGGGGTGATGAAAAGCATTGTGTAATTTCCCTACATGCTATATATTCTACTCTACTCCTCTTATTCAATTCTGGACTCAGTCTGTTATATATCTGTAAAATTTGGCTAAGATTTTATACACACACATATACATACACATATGTATATACACACATATATAATATATGCATACATATCTGTAGATCTGTATGTATATGTGTATACACATATGTGTACATCTATCATCTATCAATCTCTCTCTCTGTGTCTATCTATCTGTCTATCTTCTATCATCTATCTGACTGTCTATCTATCTATCCTATCTATCCTATTTATCTATCTATCTATCTATCTATCTATCTATCTATCTATCATCTATCTATCTGTCTGTGATTTTAGACCAACTCTACAGATTGTCTTTTCAGCTGAAGACAATTTTCTGGCTAGTACACATCCTTTATGCACATGGTTCTTCCAGTATAAATAATTAGGGTGAGTTCTTTTGAGCAATTATGAGTTTTATTTGAGAGGTTTTACAAAATTTTGCCACTTAATATAATCACTTTGTCATCCACAAAATAAAAGCTTCTGGAAGACCTCAAAACCTAAAGAGAATCTCTTTCATTTGGACTCCTACATGGGATGTCCTCCATGACTGTAGGAAATACCTGTGGTATTTTAAGGTTCATGGTTTTGTGCCTTGCTTGACAGTAGAAATCAGAGGCTCATCATATAAAATGAATTCTTGTTCTTTTTTTTTTCTTAGAGGCAATCATGTGACTGTGGTTGTGGTTTATCCTTTGTTCTCAAAGAAGGCAATGACATCAGACCATGACTTGCAATTGAATTGGGTTCAAATACGGAAGGGCTGTGCAAACTCACCAGCTTTACTTTCTCCTCCACAGTCATGAGGATCCAGTGGCCAGACATATATCAGGACTCCTGGAGATGACCAGGGATGCAAGGGGAGACCTTGACCTTTAGTTCTCACTTTGAGTGAGGCAATACCCATGTATTGATTAGTCATGTTTAAGAAGTGGGTTAAAGTATGGCCCCTGTAATGAAAAAAAAAAATCAAACTGGGAAGGGAAGACCTTCAGGTTGCTGGCTAAAAAAGAAACAATTCCTATTTACATTCACTCAGGGCCCCAAATTGGGGTTTAACTGATTTGCCTAGGATCTGGCCTCTGGTCTGAGGTTAGATTTGAATTCAGATGTTCCTGACTTCAGAGATGGTCTCTATCTACTGCATCACCATGTTATTTCACAGGATAGTGTATGATTTAACATCTTTGTGTGAGATAACCTTATTGGAGGAAAATCTTTAAGACATTTTATTCAGTCCAATCAAATGTTTTTTGCTACTGATCATACAAGTGCATTACAATCTTGCATTGTCTCTACCTTTTAATCAACTGTGTGATTGTAAAGATACGGCCTTTCGTAGAATACATTTTGTGAAAGGCTCTGTTCTCATG
Organism: Pseudocheirus occidentalis; assembly: GCA_028646575.1. Classification (NCBI taxonomy): domain Eukaryota; kingdom Metazoa; phylum Chordata; class Mammalia; order Diprotodontia; family Pseudocheiridae; genus Pseudocheirus; species Pseudocheirus occidentalis. The sequence goes on from JAQQSW010000723.1 coordinate 17,602, forward strand.
CTTTTGCCAAAGTTGCTTTTGATATACATGTTGATTATTCACATAAGATTTTTGATGACTTAAGTAAGTAGGCAATACTTTAAGTAAGTAGGCAATACTGATATTTTCTTGATTGTTTTCCCAATTACAATAATATCTATGATTTCCCTTTTTAATTTGAAACATGAAATTCTCTCAATAA
>JAQQSW010000723.1:17882-30432 GCA_028646575.1 Pseudocheirus occidentalis
TCTCTCTCTCTCTCTCTCTCTCTCTCTCTCTCTCTCTCTCTCTCTCTCTCTCTCTCTCTTTCTCTCTTTCTGCCTCTCTCTCTCTCTTTCTCTCTCTCTCTCTTTCTCTCTCTCTCTCTCTTTCTCTCTCTCTCTCTCTGTCTCTCTCTCTCTCTTTCTCTCTTTCTCTTCCATCCTCCCTCTCTGTCTGCACGTGTGTGTTTGTGTAGCCAGGGAGGTCAACAGAAAAAACACACCTTTTTTTTTTTTCATCATTTGCCTCCTAAAGATAGAGTTGGTTCTGATCAATCTTCATTGTCTATCTCACCTTACCCTCTTTTTTCTATAGAACCTTTGATTCCAGACTTTTAGATACTTGCTCAGACTAGAGCTTAACCTTTCAAAGTGTATTCATATTGATCCCTTCTTTCCCAAATTGCAGGGTAGTTTCCTTCTTGGTGTAGAACAGTTTTTACAAAAAGGAAATCTAATAGTCATCTCAAGTTTCTACTATTTATTTCTACTCACATTTTAAAGATGAGGCCACATATTAAATCAGATAAATCAATAGGTCAATTTATTTCATAGTGTCTGGATCTGTGTAATCATTTTTGAGGGAAAAAACATATTTTCATCTTTTGTTCTCATGGCATAACGCAGCTCAGAAGTGCCAATCTGGGTCCCTTTTAAAGTCTGATTTAGGGGTAAGGGGATTAGAATTGAGTATCATTAATGAACACCTGCAAAATGAATAGCCCTGTTAAAAGAGTCGATTTGCTGTGTCAGAATGAATCTCTAAAACAGCAGACATGTACAGAAGGCATTTAGACACCGTAGGGGTAATCCTTGAAAAACAGAGACATGCACACACATACATGCAATATCTCTGAATGAAAGGAGGGGGACTTAGATTGTCAATAGAACATAGATGTCCTCTTATTGGGTTTAATATGTGTGTGTCTAACATTTTGTTTTAAATTTAAAAGAAATCATTTTGTAAAAACATCCAGTAAAATGGGAAGTGTACCTGTTAGAGGAATGGATTTTGGTGTAGCCTACCCCAAGATTTTCTCTCCTTTGTGAAGGGGATTAGGCTCTTAACCTGTTTCAACTATACCTTCTTTATATCCCCTAGCTAATCATTGTTCTGATCCCTCAGGAAATGAGAAACTTTTGAGTGAGGACGTAACGACCACATTTACTAAAGGAAAAGTAATAGAATTTTTGCTGACTGATTTTTTTTATCACCATTAATGCTTCCTTATGATGGTAATGAAAACCTTGAAATAGTCACCTGATGAAATGTTTTATGGTGAAGAAGGAACCAGCTTTTTCTTTTTTCTATTTTTTTAATAGAAGCAGCATTTCTGGCCTGATGAGGGTTTTAGTGGCTTGGCAGAAGCAACCAAGGTGGTAAAAGAATCAATGAATGAAACACAAATCCTGAAGCCTGAGCTTTTGAGGGATTTTTAAAGGCCATATTTTCTTCTGATTAACTCTCATTTACCCAGAAACAAATAGCACCATCTCTGTCTCAACAGGGCTGCTAAGACTATCTATCATCTTTAGTACTGCTACTAATAATAAGAAAGTCATTTTCAAGATCTTCCATTTTAATTAGACATTGGGTAGTGATCACTATAGCTTTTCCCATTCTTTCTCCAAGGACTGATATATTGTAGCCTTTGTGGAAGTGGAAGGGGGATATTAGAGAGTTTGATTAAAAATCATGGATCACTCTGTCCTAAGCAGGAGACATGTACATTATTTATTAGAGACAGGAGAAATCCTATTTTTTTTAATAGTTAACCTTCCTGCAAATAGCAGATGATTGTATCTATAAAGTATTGAATTTAAAAAAGAGAGACATTTCCATTATGAGCTTGTTGATCTCCAGGAAGTATCACAGGGTGGCAGGCAGAATGAATAGAATGCTGAACTTGTTGTTCACAGGATCATAGGCTCAGAACTAAAAGGATTTCAGAGCTTGTCTAGTCCAGTCTCTTCACTGACATCATCACCTGCTAAAAATCATACAGAATTTTAGAGATTGTGATTCCCAAAGAGAAAATGACTTTAACCCTAATCCAACCTATGGTAATACCTCTTCAATCCAACAGACATTTGTTGAATTCTTTTTATGTGCAAACATTCAACACGCAACTACTATGTGCGTAGTTGGGGGCAGGGGCCTAAAGATAAAACAAATGACAGTTCCTTTTCCTAAGGAGCTCATATTGAATTGGAGAGACAACATGCATATTTGCATTTTTAAAAAATAAATACAAAATAAATAGGATGTAGTTAAATACTGAAGAGTTAGGAAGAAAAAGAATTAACTATTAGTGGATTAGGACTGGCTTCAAATTGGTGCTTGGCATCCTGAAGAAAGTGAGTAATTCTACAAGATGGAGGTTAGGGGGGAATGCACTCCAAGTGTGGAGAACGACCAATGTAAAGTCATAGAGATGATAGATAAAGTGCCATATGTATAGAACTATTCAGCTGAGTTGCAGAATATGGAGAGGTCAGCAATGTATAGTGAAATTGAAAAGATGGCTTGGCAATAGGTTATGACGGGCTTAAAAAAAGCCAAATAAAGGAATTTATAGTTAATTTATTAGTACTAAAAAAACACTAGAGGCAAGTAATGGATAGACTCATCTTCTTGAGTTCAAATCTGACTTCAGATACTTACTAGCTATACGACTTTGGGCAAGTCACTTAACCTTGTTTGCATCAATTCCTTATCTGTATAATGAGCCAGAGAAGAAAATGGTAAACCACTCTTGTATCTAGTTATTTTCTAGAATGACTGGACCAAGTCATAGCTCTAACATTAATGTGCCTGTTTTCCTGCAAGCTTTCCAACATTTGTTGTTTTCCATTTTGCAGGGGTCAGCTTTACCAAAGAAAGAAATATAGAGTCCCTTTATCATATGAGCATATATCAAAATATGTGACCTCATAAATCACGTATAGAAATTAATTTCTTATTTTGAACCTTAGCTCATCATTTCTGTCATGGGTTAGACCTCCTTCTTTTATTATCAGTCTTTTGGAATCTTGGTCAATCATTTAGCTGATCAAATCCTAAATCTTTCAAATAGCTTGGTTTGCTAATACTGATGTTATGCTATAAATTGTTCTCATGGTTTTGCTTACTCCACTTTGTGTCAGTTCTACCAGTTTTTCCATATCTCTGGAGCCATCTTTTTCTTACTTTTGTATGGCACAATAGTATTTCATTTTATTCTTATGATTTCTTTAGCGATTCTCCAATTTGAGGAACATCCTATTATTTTCCATTTTTTTTGCCATGATGAAAAGGGATATTATAAATATTTTGCATATATATATATATATGTATAGAACCTTTTCTTCTTTCCTTGATCTCTTTGGGGTTTAGGAACCAAAGTGGTATATTTGGGTCATACAATATGCACTGCTTCATGATACCAATGTGTTTTCCAGAATGGTTGAATCCATTCACGATTCTGTTTATCTTTTGGGAAATGTCCCATTTTCTTTCACATTTAATCTCTTCTTTAAATATATTAGATATGAGAGTTATATCAGATTAAATTTTTATGTAATTAAAATTATCCATTTTTATTTTCTGGAATCCTCTTTGTTGTTTAGCAGTGAACCCTTCAAAATGGAGAGACATTAAGAGCCAGGAGCCAATTTAGGAGACCATTGCAATAATCCAGGAGAGAAGTGAAAAGGGAATGATTGAGTCAGGGTGGTGACTGAAAAGAAAGAATATTACATGGGAGAGCTGTTATAGGGGTGGAGTTTGATGAATGATTTAAAAAAAATATTGATGGATGAGGGAGAGTGAGGCATTGAGGATAAAATTGAGGTAGAAAGTTCGACTTAAACATGTGAACTGGAGTCCAAGGACTGGAGAAGCTGGGGCTGGATATATAGATTCAGGAGTTATCTGCATAGAGATGATAATTAAACCTTGGAGCTGATGAGATCACCAAGAGAGATATTGTAGAGAAATAGGTGGCTCAGTGGATAGAATGGAGGACTTGTGATCAGGAGGATCTGAATTCAAATGCTTCCTGAGAAACTGTTTAGTAGAGTGACCCTGATTTAGTGACTTAGACTTAATCTCTGTCTGTCTTGGTTTCCTTATCAGTACAACAGGCATAATAATAGCATCTAACTCAAATCATTGTTATGAAGATGAAATGACATAATGTGTTAAGGTTTACTTTGCAAACCTTAAAGAACTATGTAAATATTATTATTATTATTATTATTATTATTATTATTATTATTATTATTATTATTATAGAAGGCTCAGAACAGAGACTGGGAGATTATTGTTGTTCCTCGTTCATTCTCTAAGAAGACCAATGACAGGAGGGTGATGTCTTGACTTGCAGGTGAATTGGATTTAAGTGAGGCAGAGCTGTGCAAAGTAAACAGCCTCATTCTCTCCTCTAGAGACATCAGGGTCCAGCGGCAGGGCACAGGTCAAGCTGACTAATGAGGGTCCTCAGCTTGGGGATTACCTACAATCATATCACTCAGAATAGATAAAAACAAAATTCCTCAATAATTTTGTAAGAAAAAGTCCTCAAGAAGCTTATGACTCATAAGTAAAGAATTGAATGAATAGTAAACCTTATGTCCTTTAGCATTCCTTAGGTCAGTTCTCTACTTCCAACATTGTTAACTAGACCATTTATATGGATAATTCAGATAGACAACCCATGTGATTTATTCAGGTTTTGTTTGCCTCACCTTTGGGTTATTCATTCAGGAAAGCTCTTAGATTAACCTGTCAGCTTTAATTACCTGAATCCTAGGACTCAGTATAGAGTTATATACAAGTTTGGATAGCTCAGTAGCCTATTTCTTAGGTATACACAGAAATGCATTGTGATTGAATGCAAGAATCTCACATATTCTCCAGAGAACAGGATGGAAATTCACCAATACAGTGGAGATAATAGCTTGAATAGTTTCAAGACCACTGCTTCTCATGGTCTGACACTTTCTAGTTAAAAAAAATTTTAAAAACAGAGGTTAATAGACAGGGGAGAGTGAGCCCAGTTTAGTCCTGTCTTATGTTGTAAAAGGAAAAGAGAATTTAGTTTTTTAAATTTATTTAAGGAAGATAAAGCAGTTTGGAGTTTAAAGACTACTCTTTAAATATTAGATGGAATTCAATCTTCATTTTATATTTGTTTTAACCTTTAACTTTTATTGGTATCTTTTGCTTGGATATCACCTTCATTTTCATGTATATCTCTCCTTAGTAAGCATTCCGTAGTAATAATAAAAAAGGAAAAGCAAAAGCAGCTTTGTATGCCTAACTAACCTAACTTACCCAAGGGTGACAGTATGTGCACTTATCGATGTCCATAGCTACCATCTCTGCAAAATACATAGGGAGATGCAGATTTTCATCCCTTGTTCCAGGCCAAGTTATAATATTCTTCAGTTATGCTATTGTTTTACTTCTTTTTTCTTTTACATTTTTCTAGTATTTACATTTATGTATTGTTTCCCAGTTCTGCTTATTTTGCTCTATGTCAGTTCATTATAAGATTTTGATGATTTTCTGAATTCTTCATATTTATCTTTTTTCTTTTCTACTTTGAAAATGAATTGAATGCTTTATTCACAAAATTATATTCATAAAATGTACCATAATTGTAGAAGGGACCACCATCCTTTCACTTGCCCAGTTTGCAATATTGGGGTCATCCTTGACTCTTTTCTTATATTCCACATATTCAGTCAGTTGCCAAATTTTGTCATGTTTTTCTCCATGAGTTTTCTTGCATATGTTTCCTTCTTTCATTGATATAATTACTACTCTACTAGTTCAGGACTTCATCACTCCTCTCTGGCTATTGGAAAAGTCTCCTAATTAGTTTCTCTTCTTCAAATCTTTCCTTATTCCAATCCATTTTCCACTCAGCTACCAAAGTGATTTTCCTAAAATATATGTCTGATTGCATCACCTGGTCAGCTTAATAAACTCTAAGCTTCCTGAAACATCCAGGCTTGAGCATAAAGTCTTTTTCTGTTGAAAGCTTTTCACAAACTGTCATTTTTCTACTTTTGTAATATTCTTACATGACTCTAACATACTGATGTCATTGTGGTCCTCTTCAAGAGGAAAGTACAAGAATCAAACAACCAACATTATGTTACTCTCTATAGACTCTACAATCCATTCATAAGGGTCCTCTTGCTCTTCCTCACACAGGACACTCCTCTCTCTCTGTTTTTGGATTGACTGTTCCTATGGTCAGAATGCTCCGGTTTCCTACTTCCATATCTTGGAATTCCTGGCTTCTGTTAAGACTTATCTCAAATACCTCCTCCACAAGACCTTTCCTGGTTCCCCCAGGTGCTAGTGTCATGCTTCTAAGGTTACCTTCCATCTGCTCTGTGCTTATCTATTTTATCTGCCCCTGTTAGAATATAAGCTCCTTGAAGGCAGGAATGGGTTTTGTTTTTGATTTTGTTTCATATCCTCAGAATTTTGCACAGTGCCTGGCATTCAGTAAATGTTTAATAAATACTTGTTGGTTCATTTTTTAAAGTAAACATTTCTTATTGATTTGTTTACTTTTTTCAAAAAACATGAAAAATCCCACTGAATCTGTGACATTTTTGTATGTCACATCTCCTTACAGAACTATGTAAGGTTGGAATCCATATCCTCCCTAACTTTTGTATTACCCAGAATACCAAGGAAGTAGCATCCTGCATACACTGAGCACTTAATGAGTGTTGCTCAATTGAATTGTCAGATTGAAATGATATACTTTCTTTTGATGGCATAATATCAGTAACTCAAATAAATTTATTAAATCTGTATAAAAATCTGAATATTTTATTTAGGAAGCAGCAATAATGAATTTTAATTTCAGCAATGGTTCTTTTAAATTCAAGTAGGAAAAAAATTACATTAATAGTTCCTGAATTTTTACTAATAAACATCAATACAATGGGTTTATTTTATATAGCAGTTTAAAGGGGAATTTAAAAAAGATGTGAATCACACGTATTTCTAGATTTGATATAATAATAGAAAAAGTCCAAGATTTTAGAATCAAAATGCGAATATTGTTGGGTCAAACCATTTTTTAACTCAGATAGGAAACTGAGGAAGACGGCAGAGTCCATTTTTTGATATTCCCTCTTCCATTTGCTAGGAACATGATTCTTATCAAGGCCTCCACCATCTGTTTGGGTAAAAATAAAACATCAGAGATTAATTTACCTGACAATTTAATCTGGAAATTGAATATATCTTTCTGAATTCATCAGAGAGCTACATAATTCAGTATGTTTTGTAATACTAATAACTGCTAAGCCAATCTCTCTTTAAATCTCTTAATGGAGAAGAAAAAAAGGAATTAAATGGGGTGGTATTTAAGCAAATTATGGATTCCTGGTGTAAGTTGCATGTTGGTAAAATAATTTTCAGCAGTAAGAGTCAGGTTTTTTAACCATTACTTTTTTTGAGTTTTTCAGATATCTAGTAAACATCTAGTACAGAATGCTCCAGTCCTACTTTATCCTTGATAAAGATGTTTCCTACCTTATGGTTTACAGGACTTGGCTATGTCCCACTTGAGCAACCCTACCCTAATCCCAACAAGGCATCATCTCTGACATCCAAAGCAGTTGCTTTGAGCAGTTGCTCAAAAAAATATCTTTTTTGAGAAAACTCAAAAAGTTTTGAGGCTCTGAGTTTTATGAGAGTTGGGTAATGTATATTTCTGATAATGAAATAATTCAATTCAACCAACATTTGTGAGTGCTAACTATTTGTTAGACATTATGTTTCACCCTGGGGAGGCAAAGACAAACAAAAAATGATGCTTGCTCTCAAGGAGCTTGTATTCTGCCCTTATTTCTTTATTTTAAACAGTCCAACAGTTTTGGAAATATTAATAATTCATTTTTGTCTTTATATCTTTAGTGCCTAACCAGCACTTGTGCACCAGGCCTATTCAGCCTACCCAGTGCCTGACATATTATTTGCTTAAGAAATGCCTGTTGATTGATGGGAAAAAGAGGACAAAGTCATGCTATCAAAAAGAAAAGAGTTAGATAAACAAGTTGATATCTTTTCAAATTTACATTCATTTTTAGCCAATTGAAAGCTTTTGAGAATAGATGAAATGAATATATACATGCTATCCTATTGTACCCCACCCTGAGCCCCTGGAGAGAATTGGACACACCTTAGATTTCAAAAGAAGAATTACTACAGGATTTCTTGACTTGGAGTCTGAATAAATACTTAGAATCTTCCCAAGCTTAATATTCAATGGTTCTTCTATTTTTAAAAATAAAGGTAATTATTAAGGAGTGCATTTTTCCAATGCACAATCTTATTCATCTTTAGGTGGAATTATGGGGAAAAATACTCAGGGGAGTCGTTTATTGCCTCATAGGATTCATAATATTCAGTCTGAAAAAGGTGGGCATATTTTGGGGGAAGAGGGTTCATAGAAGCAAGACCAATTCCTATATAATTTACCTTAAAGTACTTGAAGAAATGTTTGCATTTCAATCAATCAACAAACATTTTTTAAACCATCTGCTAGGCTCCAGATACTATACTAAGTGCAGAGGAGACACAAAAAAAAATGAGAAAGTCCCTGCCCTCAAGGAGTTTACAGTTTAATCCCATTCAGCTGCCACTTCCCCAGCTAATAGGAATAATAAAGTGATAACATTATGGATGCCTTGAATTGACCCTTTCCCTCTAGAGACCTGAGTGTTCATGCAATCTTGTGAGATAGGTTGAGTAGGTTCTAGAAATGGGAAAGTGAAACACAGAGGTCATTCCTCTAAGGTTAGCTGGTCATTTGACTGGTCAGTTGGCCACAGAGCCTGACAAGAAAAGAACAAAAGAAAAAGATCCTCATTTGATCCTCTTGTCCCTGCTACTATCCTTTATGTTTTCTACCTTGTATAATTAACCTCGTCCAGAAGGCCATCTACAATACATGCCTCCCCTTTTTCTCCTCACACTCTCTTCTTGACCCCTTACAATTTGGCTTCTGACTTTAACATTAAACCATAAAATGCTATCTCCAAGCTTACCAATGATCTCATTCTCTAGGTTTCTGGGTCACCACTAGCTCCCGGTTCTCCTTCTATCTATCTGATCGCTCCTTCTCAGTCTTCTTTGCTGGATCCTCATTAGATCACACTCTAACCTAGGTGTCCCATAGGGTTCTGCTCTGGGCCCTCTTGTCTCCTCTCTTTCTATTACTTATATTATTACTTTACTTTGTAATCTCATTGACCACCATCGATTTAATTACCATCCCTATGCTGATAATTTTCAAATCTACCCATCATGTATCTGCTGAATTCCAGTCTTTCATTTCCAGTGACTTTTCAGGCATTCTGTACTAGATGTTTACTAGATATCTGAAACTCAACATGTCCAAAGTATAGCTCAACAGAACTCAAGTTACAACTAAAAATCTCATCTTTTACAGGAAGCCCATCCTAATCCCCTTAATTCTACTGCCTTCCTTTGGTTAATTATTTCCCATTTATCCCATGTGTAGCTTTTTTTGTATATATTTGTTTGCATGTTGTCTCCGCCATTAGATTGTAAGCTCCTTGAGGGCAAAAACTGTCTTTTGCCTCCTTTTGGATCTTCTGCACTTAGTACGGCGCCTAGTACATAGTAGGCACTTAATTAATTTTTGCTGATTGATTGATGTGAATTAGAGGGAGAAGGCAGAATGTCTATTTCTCTTTCTTATATCATTTGAAGTGCTTTTCACCATCTGGTTTAAGTGCCTTTGTAAAGGTGTATGTTCAATATTTTAATCTTTCCATATCTCTGTTAGGGATAACTTGTTTCTAAGGCTTCAACACACCCTGTTTTAAAGTCTAGAAAGTAAAGAACGATGAATGAAAACAAAGATTTATTTAAATTCATGTGAGCTTACATCAGCCCAGTTATTCTCAGTATGTTTTTGTTCCCATAAATCTCAGACAAGGATTGTTAAATTTTTCATAGTGATTACTTGCAGGAAAGCCAAGCAACTGCTTTAGATGTCAGAGATGATGCCTTGTTGGGATCAGGGTAGGGATGCTCAAGTGGGACATAGCCAAGTCCTGTAAAACATAAGGTAGGAAACATCTTTATCAAGGATAACGTAGGATTGGAGCATGAGCAGCCCCCATTAGCTTGTTTGATTGATGTAACAGCTCTAATGGGGATGGGATCCAAACTTATGTCTTTGGGACCTAGATCTAGGAAGGTGTCCAGATCCCAAGGACATGGGTTCAGATCCCATCCCCATCAGCTCTACATGGAGGATGCTAAAGAGTGGTTTCTGGGAGATTTGTGATAACATAGAAGAGAAATATCTTAGGAGACCACAGAACATGTATGGATATTCTGTAATTGGTTCTGGTTGTATAAGTATGTGGTTTGGAGGAGCAAGTTTCAATTGGCTGCATAGATGGAATGGTTTTCATTTTCAAAAAGACCTAACGCAGTTCTGAATGATTCTTTTCGGTGCATCTGGGTCAGAGAGAGTTTGGTGACTCCTCATCCTGCACCTTTGAGAGACTGTAAGGGGATAAGCCTTAGGACCTTCTTCTACTCTGAGGTCACATGATCCCAGAGAAAAGAATGTGATCCTTGGTATGGTCCTTGGTGTTTTGTATTCTTTCCTTTTTAGCTGAATAGATGAAGTCTTTGATCTGGGCCCCAGATTTGGAAACTTTGATTCATAGTAAAGTTGTACTTAGGGCCAACCCTGACCAAAACCACATATCAGTTTCTCTGGTTTCAGGATCAAGCCACATTGGTTTGGTGAGTAACCTGCCCAACTGAGATAGGGGCATGTCCAGTTTATCAGCCAGGGTCCACAAGCTGAGCTTTACTAGCTTTCAAGGCCTCTTTCTCTCCTCACTCCATTGTATCCCTGAGCTCTGGTCTCATCCTTCATCCCAGTGCTTCTGACATCAACTCGATTGTTGAAATTCAGTGTACTGGCTCAGAGTATATCTGTGGTTCAGGGACTACCAAAGGGGAGCCCCAGGGAGTGAGGCAGCTTTAGGACAAAGAATTGGGTATCCAGGCTACTTGTCTGGAACTTACTACATTGTCACTGAATAGCTAATGCTTCCTTACTCCTATCATTTCTCTTTTTCCATGAATCATTTCTTTCTTTACTCCCTATAGCATTCACGGAGCACAGATAATTCATAATGTCATAGATTTCGAGCTAGAAGGCCACTGAGTCCAAGCCCCACTTTTTTCCAGATGAAGAAGCTGAAGTTGAGAGAGTTTAGGTGACTTACCCAGGGCCACACAGCTATTAAGTGTCTGAGGCAGAATTCGAAATCAAGTCTTCCTAATTCCCTGCTCAATGCTTTATCTACTGTGCTTCCTAGCTGGAGGGCTTTGCCTCTGGCCAAAACACAAGTGAACCTTGCATTTCTGGGTGGTTTTTTTTTTTTTTTGTCATGAACATTAAGCATCTAAGTCAGGACTGAAGTTGGGAAGGTAGAGAAAGTAAAAGGAGCACAAGGAAAGGAAGGCTTCTGGATGAATTTGCAGTTAATTGAACACTCATGTCGATCCAATCAAGCCTGAGTGATCTTTGGCTGTCTCTGGAAGGAAGACAAATGGCAAGATAAGGCAATTAAGGAAAGTAAACACAGAGGTGAGACTGAGATACTAATTTCTAAGCTGATAGTCTGGTCCCAGTGTATAATGCCATTAGCATCATGCCAACTACATCACATGAGTTAGCAGTGTTCATCAATCATTTAAGTTTAGGGCTTGACGCAAACTAAGGAAATGCATCATGCCAACCACAAAGTTCTTCACCTGTTAAACAAACAAAACCTAAGAGGGAAAAATGGATGGAGAAATAGGATGGCCAGCCTTGAATGTCAAATAAAAATTTGAGGCTAAACATCCATAATGAAAAACCACAAAGACACAAACATATCGTCAAACATCTATAGACTCCTTGAGGGCAGATTGTGTATCTTACATGTCTTTTTGGGTATTTAAATCCTTTCATCCCCGCTCACTTTCCAAGTAATATTATCCATTACTGCTTTTTAAGCATTTTATCATCCAGCCAAACCAGCCTGTTTGCTCTCATATGTGACACTCTGTGTCTATAAAGCTATCCATCTCTACCTCTGTTGTTTATAATCCCTGGTTTCCCTCAAAGTTCAGCTCAAATTACACCTTCCATAAGAGACCTGTCTTGGTACCCAGAGTTGCTGCCCTGGTTACTGTGTATTTGCATTATACACATTTTGCTTCTACTTAGGTGTGTATGTCTACCTCATTCCTTCCATAGAATGGAAGCATCTTGAGAGAAGGGATTATTTCATTTGTCTTTGTATGGCCTTAACTTATAGGGCTTTGTGCATAGTAATTGCTTAATTAATTTTTTGGTTGATTGATTTTTTTTTGTATACCTCAACGTGCCTAGCATAGATTTTTGATGTAATCAAGAGATCCCTAAGAAATATTTGTTGCTTTGCTACTGGGATGGATCTATAATTTCACTGATGTGGT